>JAQIWH010000401.1:0-51936 GCA_034695005.1 Cryptops parisi | reverse complement strand
ACATCACACTGGGTCCCGCTCTAACCGGAAAGTACCTTTCTTTCTTCATAATATGAATATATATATTTTGAATTTCTTTCCTTTAAAGAAATATTGGAATTAAACCCTGCTTAAATGGTATATTTATGTAGTAGCAAGTGTAGGCAGTTCTTCGGAACTGCATTTTATTTTGCAGTTTAAAGAACAAACTAAATCTAACCCTGCTACAGTGATCTCAGCTGTAGCAGTGTTAAATTCGTAATGCACTGCATTACGAATTTACCACCACACAAAAAAAAATTCTATTGTTCGCAAATCACCACCTATTGTTGTCACAGTTGTCAACAAGCCCGTTCTTGATGACATTAACTTGTGATGGAATAAAATAGTTGAGCCTGCAAATCGATCATTCTGTCATCCACATTTCACTAAAGTTTGTCACCTTAATTTTTAAGCTTCCAAGCTCAACTATGAGCAAGAAAAAAATCAATAGATTGCTCCTCATCCATTGCTGAAAATGAACAACACGAGGAAAAACGAATAGCACTTTATAAATGTCACTTGTAACAAATTCAGGCTCCCACACAAAGGCATCAAGAGTCAAGCCTGTTCTTTTCTAGAATCATTTTCAATAGCCTAAAATGAATAAAAAATACACCGTTGTTAGAGTTCACTTCCATGCTCGCTAATAGTCACTTTCATCTCATTTTCTCACCTGTGCTCTGGTAATTCTTTCAAATACCAACATAACTCTCCTGAAAGGAAAAAGACAAGTACATAAGTAGCTTACAGTGGAATCTGGTTATTGTGATTTTCAGCAAGTGCTTTTTGATAACAATAGCCGGTTGATAATGTTAACCAATCCAAATATAACCTTTAACAATGTTTTGGAAACAACTGACAATGATAATAGCCGATTGATAACATTATCCATCATCCTAATAACCAGATTTCACTGTACTGTATATGTATATTTATTTATAAGTGTGTAGTACATCCATATGCACACCACACTCTATAACCAAATAAAATATACATGTGAAATAATGCTAGTAGCCATTGGCATAAGAAACAAACCTAAATTTCCCTGCAAACAGTTGGTAGCAAGGGCAACTTGCAACACTTGGCCCAGGCGATCCAGTGCTATCTGGATATCATCTCTGTAGACATGTTTATCCTCGGCGTTGATTAACTTGGTTAGTTTCTCGATTAGAAAAACAAAATCTCGTATCGATATAATTTCCTTCTGGACCATCTGGTGTTGTATTTCTCGAGACGCCATCATGGTTTCCAAAATTCCTGTGAATAACTAGAAAGAAAAGAGAACCGTGCTAATTATTGGGTATCAGTTGTGTGGATTGGTTGTTTCCTTCATTGTTCAAGTACCTGAGAATAGAGCATGCGATTGTCCACATTGTCGTCACTGCAAGAAGAATGGGACCTGTCCTTGAAGGCAACTTGAAGAGGAGAAATAATGCACCATCTAATGAGACCGGGTAGAGGTGTTGTAGGTGGCATCACAATGCTTCCACGAGGTAATGCATTCTGATAATTCACTGTTAATGGCATCAAGCATAAGTGAGGGTTTTTTGTCACCCAGCACGTCATCAGCTGCAAAGAATTCCAGAAATGGCCAAGGCCATTATCTGAAAACCGAGACAACAACACTTTAAGCTTTCATGCTAACAAGTTATTGAAGATCCAATCGACTCGTTCGAGAAGGTACTTGCCTGATCTTTCGTATAAAGCTGTAGCAGCAGTCATAAAATTTGCTATGAAATTAGAAGCGATGCGAGGAAGATCCATCATGAAGTCGATCGCCCTTGGCACAAACTGGAAGTAATCCATTGTCACTTCTCGTATCAAAGAGATGACGATATCTGACGTGCATCCCTGTTGCTGGAATAAAAGGAGATGATTGTTCATAGAGTTTCATCACGTATACAGGTTAACCCACTAATCAAACACACATTCCTTAGTGCATCAGAATAGTGGATTTAATTTTTTGTGAGTGATTATTTCCTAATGAAAAAAACAAACAACTGATTGTCATGTCAATTCATCTTTCTGGAAATTCGTTATCTTCAACAGAAACACAATTTATTATCACCATTAGCTACTGTCCAAGGTAAAGTTGTGCACTTCAAAGAATCATCCTGTATACAAAATAAAGTGAATTAATTACCTGCATCCACACAGAACTGCACGACAACACGGCAATATTTTTCGTTGCAATGCTTAGTGAAACAATCTTCACCAACATGCTCATTTTGCTATTCATGCATCCTTCATAGTGGAACAAGGTTAAGAACATGGTATTGCGTATGACTTCGTTGTGCTGATTGCTGAAGTAATGACACAAAATATCCAAAAGCTGCAACTCTTGAAGTGCATTCAGCTTCTAAAAAGTTCAGCCTATTAACTACGTATTACAAAAAAACAAGGCGCAAGTTCGACAAAGGAGGACTTTTCACCTTTTTTCTCAGACCTCTTCGGTCCATCTCGCAAAATACGAATTCATCTATTATGTCTTGGCTAAGTCGCTGATGTTGGATCGAGCTGCTGCGACAGCAAAGGTGTTCCAATTGAGACAATGCTTCTTTCGTCGCAGCAGGGAATTCATATTTACGAAGGAAATGCCTCACTTCAGCCATTTCTGCCAAAAAACAACAATTTCCATCAAAACTTCTTACGTTTTGCTTCAAGATAAAAAGAAAATGAGGCAATTTAAAGTAACACATTTTCTTTACTTTTTAAATACGAATTATTCAATAACACAGTTTCAGCTTTGGCCCTAAATTGATAAGAATTCTTGTCCAATATACTGTAGTATTTATTGGTCTTGTTTTTCTTCTTACATTTTTGTTGGTTTGTTCTTTTTTTATTGATAATTTATTTTTATGTTTTTTTCTAAGCTATTATTGTTATTTTTTTTTTTTGAGCTTCATCAAATTGATAGCAGCTTATGATCATTCATTGCTAACTTTCCAAAACCAAACCTCCAATTTGGCATACGACAACATCATTTCCATGCTTGCTAAAAACGATTAGAATTTCCGAGTACAAAAATCCCACCCACTGCCCAAAAAGGTGTTTTTATACTTACCGAAAATGTTACACCTTAAAAAATGTCTTGATTTACATCTCAAATAAGAATTATATTAGTGAAAGTAAATCTACGAAGTTGAAACTTGACATGTAGATTGTAGATGTAGAATGAGAATAACCCAAATACAAACATTGACATGACAAGAAATAGAAAAGTGCTTTCCCATAGTCCTTAGCGACTCGCCAATTCATTACTCGGGCGTTCATATATTGCGTGAGTCTCTCGCCAAGTCCCAACAAACGACTTTCGTGGTTTTTCCAGTTTTTGAAAACAATAGTTTGACATACGATTTATAGAGCCTAAAATCAAAAAAACATAATTTCGACACTTTATTTTAATCAAGTGATAGTGTTAACTTGATGAAGGTGATGCAATGCGATTGTGGTAAAGTAATCCAAGTCCAAATGAACCTAAACGACGGACCCATCGTTCGTTTTCCAAAGATCCCTATTTATTAATTACGTCATTAATATTGGCTCTTAATTATATTGAGGGTCTCCTCATTATAAACCTGAGAGAAATATTATTTTTAAGTCGACTCACAACGATTGTAAAGATATCAGGATTAAGTTTTAAAGTCTTTAATTCAATTTTAAGTTAATGATCAACTGGAATGCTGCATTTACTTCCAAAAGGTTTAAGGTAATTTTAAATGATAAAATTAAAAAATAAAAATGATCAAGCAGCGAGCGTGTTGTCGTTCAAAACATAATAACGTTCTCTATTATTTAACACACTGTAGGATATGCAACGAGTGGCCCAATTTCATTCGGGTTCGATGTTGGTCTTCGGCGGTGCGTTCGTCTTTATTTGCGGCTGACTCCGAAGCTGCTGCTCATGTGGTTGCCGTCGTGAGACCGGACCTAGATTTCGACCACCTCTTCTCCAACCTTGAAAGACACGAGAGAATCCTTCAGCAGCGTGGCTTCATCACCGACCTGCAAAAGCTGATGAATCGCTGGCAAACTTGGGAAGAAGTCGGTCACCGCTTCCACGAAATCAAAAATTGCCCGAGCACTTCGGCGTCCGAGAAAAACGCACTGAAGAAGACGATGGAAACTGAAGCACAGTTTATGTACGATGCGCTGGAAGTGCCCAATTGGCTTCTTCCTGAAAGTGCTGTCGAAGAGGATCAAATCGTTCACCGATTCCTGAGTCTTCCCGCACAAGCTCGTCGTTGGAAGAGCCATCTGGAGCTGTCCAACAAGCTGAAGCTCTTGACATCGGTTACAGGATCTTCTTTTTATTTGATGGGAGAGGCAGCTCGTCTTGAATTGCTGTTACGTCGCAGATTGAGCGAGCGCTTCCTCACAATGGGATTTGAACCCTTGTCAAATCCAGATCTGTTCAAACCCGTCGTGGTGGAGGGCAGTGGTGTTAGTTTGGACTGTCCGCACGTACCGAAGCTTGCCAACGATCTCAAGGATCAGCTGGACGTGAAGACTCTGCGTTTGGTCGGCAGTGCTTCCTTCGCAGCTTTAGCGGCTTACTTCACCAGAGTGAAGTTTCGCAGCGGCGATTTACCAATCAGTTATTTTTCGCTCGGTCATCTTTACCAATGCTCTAGCAGTCCGCTAAACTACGGTGGCTTGTACAAAAGCAATCAATCCGCAGCCTTGGCGTTTGTTACTCTAACGGCAGTCGAACCGAACCTCGATTTTGAGCTGACTGTGGAACGCTTGAGAAACGTTCTCATGGAATTGGACGTTCACTTCCAGACGGTGGAAACGGGTTCAAAAAATCTTGCCCGAGAAGAGAGCCGACGGTGTCGTTTCGAGATGTGGTCTGCTTCGTTCAATCGCTACCTTCCAGTTGCCTTTGTGTCCATTACGAACGATTATGTTAGTAGACGATTGATTTGTTGTTACGATGACACGGATGTTACAGGTGGCAGGAACTATGTCAATATGATCCACGGGCATATCAACATCACCCACTTGTTGGCAGCTATCATGGAACATGCGCAAGGAGCCGATGGACTGCAAGAAAAACTTGATTTTCTTAAACGGAATTAAGCCATCCGATCACCTTCCTTACAAGTTTTGTCAAATGTAGATCAAATGTAGTTCATGCAATTCAGTTCTTTACTACTTCACGTTGATTTGTTGTCAACTCCAATCACTTGTTGTAGCAAGCTCATATGGAAAATGAAACGAGAGGCAGTGTTTGTGTGATGATAAGAAAATTGTTTATTGAACTGGATGTTGCTGCAATGCGTTGCTAAGAAATGCAAGGTGACCTTTCGGACATTTATTTGCGTAATGTCCTTTCTCGCCACACTGTCAAAAAAAAAAGTTTAAAAAGGTTTTAATTCCAAATGAATCAGAAGTAAGAATTGAATAAATTCATATTTACAAAATGCTTTTGTTAATGTTAAAGCCCATGGTAGTATTTTAATAAAACTACTGTTATACAGTGGAATCCAGTTATTATAATCACGGATAATGTTATCGGCTATTGTTATCAAAATCAGTGGGTCCCAAAACACTGATGATATTTAGTTTACCCACTGTTTAATGTCATCTAGCCAGTTATTATCATCATAAATCACTAGTCTCAAAGTAATTACAATAACTGGATTCCACTGTAAACTCAAAATTTAGATTCTGCAAACTTTATGGACCGAAGTACGGTCTCGACATTTGACCGTAAACTCAATACTTGGGAATGTTTTATACACATGATAACTTATTAAGCTTTGGGATGGAGATTAGCCAAGTGTACGCAACTGTTACTAAGTTAACAAAAGTTGTTATGGATATGTTCTGAGAACTTTGTATTTAGGTGGCACCAATAATTTTTTACATGGTAGTTAACCTTTCTATAAAATAACAGATTGCTCTAAAAACAATCCAATATCACCGTGGAATCCTTTTAACGACATCACTCGAGAAGCAAAAAATGTGTGATGCCCCTCAAGATAATGTATTGAAAGGTTAGCTCAGTTAAGACTGTCACTAAGACGTACTACTGTTTTTTTTTGGAGTTTCTTGATAAACCTACTGAGCGGATTCCACTGTATAAGCAAGTTAGCCAATTGTTTAAAGCACTCAAATTCACTTTACCTGATGAACTAGTGTCAAGAAATAGACCAATTGCAAAATCAATTAAGTAGAATTAAAAAACTATAATGAACCTTGAAGCATGTGACTTGATCCAATGGACGGTACTGCTTTTGGGTTTGCGTTTGTTCCTGAAATGCTGACAGCTGGGCCTGGTAGTTCTGCTGAGCCTGGGAAAATTTGACAAGATAAGTAATAGTACCTTTTTGTAAAGTTTTGACAAAGTATTGCGATATAAGCGTATTTTTTGTAAGTTACATACTTCCATTTGTTTAGCGTGTTGCTGTTCCCTCATTTCAGGCGGCATTTTCAAACAGGATACTGCTTTATGTCCAGCTTCGCCGCAATAATGACAGACAATGTTGGCCTTTTTAGCTTGTTGATTAGGATCCTGGGTAGGCAGTTCGAATTTGGGGCTGAACACAGAACAATTCAAAAGCAGCTCATTACATGCAAAATGAAATTAACAGGCAGCTTTATCTTCAATTACAGTCGGGTCTCTTTTTATGCGGTAGATACGTTCCGCAGAACATTGCATATAAAAAAATATTGCACAAAAAAAGTCATAGATTACGTCGTAAAATAAGGGATACACTTCCATGATTTTCAAAAACCACATAAAACCAAAACAATGAGTTAATAGTAATGAAAAATTGCATTAAAAAAGTGTATGAAAACTCTGAAAATAGAAATGTCTTGCACACCAAAAAAACACACAAGAAAACCTGCTCAAAAATTTGAAGAAAAAAAATTATATAAAATAGGTCTGTTTTAAAATTTTATTCATATCATTATAGACTAGTATCATACCTTATAATGATATTATCGTCACTTAAGTAAGGCATTATCCATAAGCAATTCGTTGACATTCTTGCTAAAAGCATCAAAACTTTCACCACCAATTTCATGTGTAAGAGGGCAGTGGTTAGAGTCATGATTCAATATTACTGACTCATTTGGAGGTGGCTGCGCCAACTCTTTATAATCTACATGATGGTGTTACAATCAAATAACGTAATAATGAAGAATAACCGAAACACGCTATCCGCATAGGTATACAGTACCACCAGGAACCCCTCGATTCCGCACCGCATAAAAAAAGACCCAACTGTATTTGAAGGCCAATCCTGTAAATCACTGCATAATCCAAGGATCGAAAGTTAACATTAGGAACATAACGTACTGCATGAACTTGCATTCTGGTCCCTCGGGGCAAAATCCACACAGATAGTTGAAGCACATGACACGGCGCGTATGACGATGGCGACAGTTCGGTCCTAATGATAAAAAAATACCTAGTCACACAATGAACAAACAAATAAAATCATGTTCGCGACTCACCATGTCTGCAGAATCCCCTGTCGTACCAAGGACAATCTTTTATTTTGGATTCTGGATCAATGTGGAGAAAGGGGCATTCTTTGTTGCTGCAGGCATCTGAAATAAACAAAAAACAAAGCTAAGAGAAATGCACTCACTGAGAGGGGGACCATAGTAGCTCAAACATTGCCTTACTGAATCTTGAATAAAAGTAGCATTCGGGCATCTTGGTCATATCGTACTCGTGTAGAAATTCACACTGGTCACCTTTCTTACAAAGCCCTCTCAGCCAGTGCTTGCAAACCACAGTTCGATCCCCTTTGACATGCCGAAAAGGACATGCTGCACCTTTACTGCAAGTGCTTCTTGCGTAGAACTCGCAGACTGCAGCTCCCGACTCTATCAAAAGATGAAACCCATTGCATTAGCATTAACTCTTATTCGAATTCATTCTTAACTGTACATAAGATGTCCAAGCATAAATAACATGATCAACAAGTCATTCTCCAAGTATTGTGCAAAAAACCTGCTTACTATCCATTCCTGGGAATGGCAAGGGTAATGCACCCAGCTGCTGTTCGAGTGCATATTCAATTTCGAAGCGGATGTGTTGAACGCTAGCAATGATCTCCTGCATGACGATAGGACTGTCAATAGCTACAGCACAAAAAATGAAGTGGAACTTCGGAACCTGTCAAATCGATCAGAAAATTATTTTCTATTCAGAAAAAAAAGCAAAATAACGAGACAGTACTTATGGTTAGATTGAGAGCGCTGGACGTGTTATTTGCTTTTTATTTTTAACTAACCTAAACTGGTCATAATTTCTAGGACAGGTTAATTAAAAACAATAAAAAAAAAGTTAACAGAACATCAAGTAAAACAAATTGCCTTAGCCACTTAACGTTCCAAGCGACAAGAGCATTTAACCTACAAGTTCCCAACAAACAAAACAATCAGCTCGTGGTCAAAGTATACTTCCCAACAGGAATAATTTTTTCAATGTCAACCGTGGATAACTGAAACGAAACCACGAATGCTATAATAGGTCAGCGGAGACGGGGTTCTACTGTATTCCTGTCAAGAAGGTGTGAACGTTTAGCTAGCCGTCGACTGTCACTTACTACAGCAGCAAATGTTGTCTTCAAAAACACAAAAAGTTGCCAAATAGTAACTCCTCAACAACACCAGTTTGTCATCAGTAGCGAACTCTTCTTCTAGTTATTACCTTGCCAGAAGTGACGACTCGCCACGGCTGACAGCAAAGAGAAATCCTACAGTACTACACGTGAAAAAAGAAAAACAATGATGAGAATGGCATCACAAGCACTCTTTCTCACAAAGAAACATTAGTTACACTACCAGTCATGACGGCTACCAAACTAACTAACTAACAGGCAGTCTTATATTTAAATTGGGGGTGTTACTGATCGAAAATAAATTCACAAGCACCGTTAGCTGGTGGACAGTTGCTTCTTCAACGAGTTCAACCGCCATCGAAAAGTTCATAACTTGCCAGAGGGCACCAACACGGTGTGTGAATTTAAACCAATTACCTAAATTGAAAATAACAAAAATACTTACCTGAGAACCTCAATAACCCGATTAGTTCTTTACTTTTTATCCTGTTGTAGCTGTACTTGGTAGGTGAACGAGAACGAGTAGAAAAACGTCGGTGAACGGTGGTTTTTTTTAGGAAATGTGAAAAAAATGTCCTCGACTATCCCGTGAGTCATTGCGCGAGGTCTCAGCCAATGTTATGTTACGGTTTCTATTCGATCCTATTATTTTCGCCATCTGTCGTCCAACGTCAATACTCTAAGTATGAAAACATACTGGAAGCGAAAACGAAGAATGTCCGTCACATGAAATCGAAAACAAAACAAGTGGGAAGTTACAAGCGCCACAAAAACACATAGGAGAATTGCAGAAACGTTTTTTTTTTAATTGGAAGTCGTGTGTCGTCAGTGGGCGATAAACCTCAATACCGAACGAGCCAAAGGGTTTCGGTAAAAAAAAGAAGCATTAATTAATTAATAGAAGAATAGAAAAGCTATTGTGGGCAAGGGTATCCAATATATACATCATCCAATGATACCAAAATACGAATTGATAGAAAGAACATGACACCAAAATACGAATCGATCAGAAGAAATTGACACCAAATTGTGGTGTTTTGTGTTATTGTTTGTCTACAAATTGCTCTACTGCCTATCCAAAAATTGCGTGTGTCAACGCCTTCTTGGTTTATAACGGTTTCTTTGGATTGAAGCATAGTTTGAATTTTTTAAAATATGATTTGATCGTTTTTTGAAAAAATTTTGGCCTTATGGTGGCCAATACAACAATTTTGGTTGAATAAAAAATAGTTTAACAATATTCTTAACTGGTTAGAGAAATATGACAAATATGCGCGCACAGAAAACTTCACTCTATCAGTAAGATATGAAACGTTAGCTGTACCTGTCTAATAAAAACGCAGCGCGCTCCTCCTCCCAAAAATATAATTTTAGCATGACAAAAGTGTGATCTTAACTGCTCACTCCAGAGCAAAAGGAGTTTTGAATGAACATTTGCGCTGACATTCATAACAAGTGGTAACAAGAATGTTAGCACAAAAGTTCGTTCCAGA
This sequence comes from Cryptops parisi, assembly GCA_034695005.1. Classification (NCBI taxonomy): domain Eukaryota; kingdom Metazoa; phylum Arthropoda; class Chilopoda; order Scolopendromorpha; family Cryptopidae; genus Cryptops; species Cryptops parisi. The sequence continues at coordinate 41,834 of JAQIWH010000401.1, read as the reverse complement.
CCCTTTTGCTCAGGAGTGAAAAGTTTTGGCTACGACACCATCTTTGCGCACAATTTTGAAATGCCAAGATTGTCATGTGAAATCTGTTTCTGTGTCATTGTTAATCATTTCAGCAGTAACTTCCTTCGCTGAATTTTAGAATTCTGTGGTGGATTTTATGAGTTTTATGAAGAATTTCACGTTGACATGAAATATGTTATACTTTGACTCCGAAGGAGTGAGTGTGTGTATAATAACACACTTTAAAGTGTCTGTTTTCAACTACAATTACTTACTGACTATTCAGCTTTTATGTGCTTAAAATCCATAGGGCAGATGGAGGAGATAATTACTGTGAAGTTGTGTTTTATTTAGTACCGATGATTTAATTTCCTTAGGAGTGTTCAATAAATACATTGTTATTAAGATTTAGTTTAATTAAATTCGTTTTACTTTTATGCTCATACTGTAGACTGTAGAATGAACTTTATTTCCCAAATCAGTACACAGTAACTGAATTTTTTGCACACTATTACTAACTGCCTATTTATCGAAATATTTCATATTTCGCAAAGCTTTTTTCAATAACAATTTTTATCATAAAAGTGTCCTTTTACATTCATTTTAACCATTGTCCCATTCCTGCCTGCTCATGTCCCATTCCTCCCTACTACTTGGGGGGAGTGGGACACTTGTCATGAAGAGAAAAAACATTTATTTTTCTATAGATCTCTATTTTCAATATTCTCCAGAAAATTTATATATGCTGCAGAAAGTATAAACAACAATATCACCACAAAAGATATTAATTTGGAATTAAAATTTTGTCCAAAAAATATTTTTCTAAAATGTGTCCCATTCCTCCCCGGTCTCCCCTAAATAACTGTGACGAATGTTGCCAAGCAACATGAGTTTAAAATAATGAACTGCGAACCTCCTTCGTGGCTAAGATATTTTTCATATTACACCATGATTTTTTAAAATGGTTTTCCTTACTACCTTCGAAAAATCCAGTCCTTAATACAAATGTTTATTTCAAAGAATTGTATTCGCACTTTAAAGACAAATTGCCGTCTTATGTTTTACACGCGCATTTATAACGCGCTTTGTAATTTATCCCAGCGGGGTGGAGCAAATATTAAAAAATATGATATATAAATAAATAATGAAAACAAAAACTTTCCCGTCAATTTTGAAGGGTTACTTCATTAAATCCAAGAGTGCTTCTCCTCCTCACCACTTATGAAAGCACCACCGATTGTAAAAATGCCGTAATCGATATTAACTGTACGCTAAAGAATATTGCGAAGCGATGAGTTAAAATGATAACTAACTAACGAATGTTGCCATGCAACATGGGTCGAATCAACATGTTAAAACAACGAATTGCATAATATTAAAAAAAACAAACTGCCCCGTCATTTCTGACGGGTTACTTACTAGTTAAATATGAGAAGTCACAAATCACCCAACTATCAGCACTTCTTAAACTCTATGTGCGATGCCATTTTATCAACTGCATAAAACATGTTTCTTATTTCATCTATTGATCCATTTGGATTATTTTTAAGCAAATATTAAAAAAAAATGAATTTATTTATTATTTTTTAAAACATCCCTGGGGATATTTTATATTTATTTATTTATTTTATTGGTGTTAGGAATTCAGTATAGGGTTAATTAGTACCATCCCAAGGTACCATCCCAATAAAGTTAAAAAAGCAATTTCATCAGACCTATAACTCATCAAATGATGGTATAGAGAAAGGAATATGAACTTAAATGTATCAAAAACAGAACAAATTACAATAAACAGTGACACCTCAACTACTAAGGCAGTTAGGGTACTGGGAGTCCTTATATCGATAATAAATTAACCTTTGGGCACAATATAGACCTACTAATCAAAAAACTTTTAATACTAAAATTTACCTCCTTAACAGACTTAAGAAAATATTAAATTTACATGAACGTAAAAATAGTTTTCTTCGCCATTATAAACTCACAACTTTAACTTCCAAGTATGATCAAATACTCACAAGTATGATAATAAATCGACTAAAAATATCATATAACAGGTGCATTAGAACACTATTTAATTTGTCCAAATACCAATCAATAACTCAATATTGTCAAACCAAAAATATTCCTACCCTGAATACTTTAATAAAAATAGCAAACATTAAACCACTAGCATTACCATTAAGACACGCCTCACATCCAAATTCCGAAATAACTCAATGTTTACAAAGTGACATCAAAACTAGAAAAACAAGACATTTTTTAATCGAAATAAATAAGTTTATCCATCTTTATATAATAAAAAGATTTCCGTATGATGCCGTCGCGCTCTAGAATGACATCCCTTATGACATACGATCCACATTGTATAACTGCTGAGCACAAAAATGCATTATTAATTGCACTCATTTTAATCAAAAAATCACAAATCATTTCATTTTAAATCAATTATCATATATTTGTTCCTTATACCCAAAAATTAAAGGATTTCATCGTATTTTAATATATTTATTTTCGCATGTTTTAGACAATAGCTCACTACCAAAAATTTTTGTTTGTTTATTATCCTTTATTTGTTAGCATTAATTTGTTTTTTGTTTGTATTGTGTTTTGTCCATACCGGACGCTCTCTTTAAATAAATAATTAAAAACAAATTGATGCTAAATCAATAGCCTAACCTCCTTAGACTAAATTTATAAACAACATGAACCAGAGTCAACATCATCCTATTGTCGGTGCGAACAGTGATCAATTATTATTAAATGGATATTTGTAGTCACTTGGAACTCGTTTCATTTCAAAAGGCCGCTCCAAGTTGCCGGCCACTTGTGGAATGGTGACTGTACGGTGTCGTGTATCTCACATTAAATAAAAATAACTACGATAAAATAAAGTTCTACCCCGTTTCTGGGGGAAAAAAAAGACTGACAAGGAACAACCCAATTTCCAAATCGAAATGTGCGCGTCGGACGGGGGGTCGGTGGACGAGAGAAAAAGGATTGTTGCGCAGCAGCATTTCGACGGATCGCCTGCTTCCATCGACACGAGAAGAAGGAAGAGGAGGCGGGCGACCTTTGAGACGCCGGCGGCAAGGTCGAGTACCTGAGGACCTCGCTCTTTCCTCTCTACGAAAGGAAAGTAAAAGTAGGAGAAAGAATAAAAATAAAAGGATGCGAAGGAAAAAGGGGTAAAAATAAATAAAAAAGAAAACGCAACAAAGAAAGAAGGAAACCAACTGACGACACGTCGTATCGGTAGCAACAAGAAGCGTGTTAAAAATAAAATGTTCGACAACCGACGAAAAAAAATATATATAAATGAGCGTATTAGCATTCTAACGACCGCTGTCTGTTCGATTAGTCGAGCGACAGCAACTTGTCAGTCCGTGCGTTTCATTCGGATTATTTTAGTAGTCGTGGAAGCGTGTTTTGCTGTTGCTGTTGTTGCTCCTGCTATTGCAGCGCCCAAAACGAACGGACAACGGTGGGCTCTGCGGGGGCGACGTGGGGATCCGGGTGCAACGGCCGATCGTTTCTCGCTATGCCGACCGAGAGACGGTCCAATCACGATGGGTAAAACGAGATCCTTTTCGAGACACCATCGTCTGTCCATGCAGCTCTTGGTAACGAACGACGGCGACGTCGTCGTTTCCTTCCCATTCCTTCCCGACGTACAAAATCTAAAGAGGAAAAGGTGGGGGCGTACCATCTGCGTCTCTTGATCGCGCTTAGTTCGTCGTAGTTGGAAAATCATATTTAAAAGACTATTAGCGGCGGAACTACTATGTCCGAGAAAAGCGACGACGCGCTTGTTGAAACACCAATAACGTGAGCGTGAAAACGATCGTTTAACAACATCACGGTGGGTTCTTGTCCTTAGTCATTCTAATCGATATTAGGATGTATCGCTATCAACTGCTTGAAAGATTCTGTCTCAGTAGATGGGCGTTCGTCATAACAGTTAGTTTTGTAATCCGTTTGTAGTACGCTGTTGACTTAAACATCTCACGTGAAAGTCGACGATAGCGTTGTTTCCGGTGAATTTCTAGTATTTGTTATCATTCTTAGGATTTAGTGTCGTTGTTTTGCTTTTTTTCTCTCTCTATCTATCTATCCTCCGCCTCCTCCTTGGTGTATAGCGAGTGAAGTTTTTGAAGTGTGCGCGGCGGCGATGAACGAGTGGGCGGTGCCGGCCAACGAGAAAGGCGCTCGAGCGGTTGGCTGGTCAGGTTCGACGAAGCCGCGGGCTTTCCCGGCCGACGCCTCCCCGCCTCTTTAGCAACAGGTCTTGGCGGCGGCGACGGCGGCGGCGGCAACAACAGCATTGACGACGATCATCAAGAAAAACGGAGGCAATGCGAACGAAACGATGAGAAGGATGAAACGAACACCACTGACAATACGATAAACGACGACGACGAGAATGCCGAACTCGAAACCAAAATCGTCCAGCAGTTCTTCTCCGTCTTTTGTTGGCCCCCTCCCTCCGTTGCCATCCGTGTATTTCAACCTTCGTTTGGCAGGTGAGTACACGAATGACATTTTTCTCACTGTTAACATTCCGGATAAACGAGCGAACGAAACGGCGATGACCATCGTTCAATAAAAATGACGACCGACGAACGGACAATTGTTCTGACCGCGCAACAAGTTGTAACGCCGTGGACACTCCCCGGTAAGGTCGTTCGTAGGACAACGCGTTTGACACGACACACTGGCCGATTAAATCCCGCGGTGTGAACGTCTTAAAAGAGCCGTTGATAAAGGAAAATGGAGATCTCGTTGACAACGCAGCGAAAGCCGAGTCGGGCACGAATGAGAATACGACGTAATTCGGCATGAAATATAAAGGCCCGAGGTGAACCATTACGTGGGACTGTTGTTTCCGTGCTCGTATCTCGAGTCGAAACAGGAGGTCAGTACCGCGAGGCCCCCCTCCCTGACGTCGGTGAGTCAATTCGGATCGGACGAGAACTGAGGACTGCCGCGACCGAAGCATGATTGACCAGCGATTGTTCGGGTTCGTGGTTGTCTGGTTGGTTCGTCTCACCCGCGAACGACCCATTCTCTTCGACCAGTTTTGGTTTTGTGAACCGTTTTGCTAAACCATCACAACTAACGGTCACCTTTTTACAGGCTCATCGTCTAACTTTCGTTCGACGTTGCCATGGCCGAAGGGGAAGCGGATCCGCCACCCCCCTCGCAAACATCACCATCCCCTTCAGCAGCAGGACCATCTTCCCCGCATCCGCCTTCGTCCGTGATGTCGACGGCCACTTCATCTTTGGCGTCCCCGTCGTCGATGGCCCCTCGTCCACCGATGGCTCCTGCCGCGAGTGGCCACAAAGCGCCCAAAACGTGCGGCGTGTGCGGCGACCGAGCCAAGAGTTTCCATTTCGGTGGCATTTCTTGCGACAGCTGTAAGGCCTTCTTTCGCCGTTCGGTGCAGAACGACGCTCACAAAAGCTTTCACTGTCCCTACGAAGGCCGATGTGACATTGCGGTCCATTCGCGCAAATGTTGCCAAAGCTGCCGCTTCCGTAAGTGCCTCGCCATCGGCATGGAACGCGGCTGGGTGATGAGCGAAGACGAGCGCCTCCAGCTGCTGCGACGCCGAATGCTGCGCAAGAAAGCCGCTGCGTCGAGTGGCGTCTCACATCCGCCGCCGTCGTCTTCTTCGTCGTCCTCGTCGCCCCCGCCACCGCCGCCTCTCGGTCCTCTTTCGGTCACCAACATCGAGACGGAGCCGAGCCAACATCTGAGCGACGAAGATGCGCTTTCCGTCCACGACGCTGTCCACCTGTACGATCGCTGTACCCGTGACGTGCCCTCGCCTCCACCGCCCTCGTCGTCGGTCGAAGTAGTAGCCGCCTTCGGCGCGAGCGTCCGTCGTCACGCGCACTTCGCCGGCCAGCTGGACGCTTTTCGAGCGCTGCCGACTGCCGACCGGGCCGCGTTGCTGCGCTCGGGCACGCTCGAAATGTGCGTCATCGGAGGTGTGATGAACGAACGTCCGCGTCACTGGCCGCCTCCCCGGCGAGACGTACGGGAGCTGCCGTGCGAAGCGACGTCGACGGGAGGCTGCGGCGCGGCAGCCGAGGCCCTCAGCCGGCTGGTGTCAGCATCGACGGCGGCCGTGCACACGCGTTTCGTGAACGCGATTCGCCGGTTGCAGCCCGACCAGCCTACGCTACTGTTGCTGTTGCTCGCCACCCTCTTCTCGCCCGACCGACCAGGACTGACTGACGCCGACGCCGTAGAGCGCGAGCAAACCGCCTGGCTGCGCCGCCTCCGAGGCTACGCGGCCTGGCGCTATGGCCAGCAGCGGGCCGCCTCGATCCACGCTCGCTTGCTTCTCACGTTGCCCGACCTGCGCGAGCTCAACGACGCCCACGCTCATCACGCGCTCAGGCTTGACCGCCACGAACTGCGGCTGTTGCGAGGACGCCTCGGCGAGTTGATCCTCGAACGAGACCGAGTCGTAGAGCCACGGCCGGCACCGAACGATGATGACGACAAAAGCCAATATCAGGCAACGACAGAAGCGTCTAGCGTCGTTATCACACCGCCAACGACAACGACATCGGCAACAACCACCACAACCACCTCTTCGAGCTCACTCCCCGATCCCGTGTGGCGACTTCACTCCTGAGAGGCGTGATTTGGAACCCGTCACCTGTTTTCTTCTGCATAAAGCTTGTTGAACTGGAAATGACCACGGCGTTTTCAAAGCGGACAACCCTTTGCGGTGAAACCACCACGAGCGAATCCTTATAACTTCCTTAGCTTTTGTTTTATTTTTTGTTGGCGATGCCATATTTTTCTCCAGGTGGATTCCATTTGCCTCAGCTACTTTGACACCCCGTCACCAGTGATACTCGATCACCCCGTTTTCAGGTGGCATGAGACCCTCCATTGGAGCGCGCTTCTTCATCGGAACCAGCTTCCACGACGATGAGGAATAAAGTGGAACGATGCTATGATGGCATGTGAAGAAAGCTTTCCTTCTCCGATAATATGGATTTCCATAACCAATAAGCTAAGGCAAAACATCTGACTGACTCGACACTGACGCAAAGACGCCACGAGCCAAAAAAAAAATGGCCCCGTCACCCCGTTCCTTTTGTTTTCGCCCGTTGAATGTCGAATAAACTCGATTCGATTTATTTTAATTGAGTTTGTTGTTTATTTTATTCATTTATTGTTTATTTTCATTTGATTTAAAAAGCAACACTTCGTGGATGAATTATGTATTCGTGCAAAGAAATTGAACATTGAAGCTAGATTGATTGGCAGTCTCTTGAGTTTTAAATCCATTCTATTTTTATTTTCAGTTTCTACATTTCATAGGGATATTACAATAAAAGAATAAAAGGTGATGGATAAAAGCTAAAAACTTTTAAAGAGATTAAGCATACAAAATATGGTTTAGTATAACCTTTTTTAATTTAAAGCAATAAGTTTTATTAAGTTTATACACTTAGCAACAAAAGAATGCACTGCGAACATATAAAGGTAATCAATTCCAGTAGTGTTGTATGAAATGATTTTGTAGCTCTGTGTAGATTTATGATTGTCAGGGTAAGTGAGAAACGTCTGTGAAAAATTACATGTTTAGGACGCTGGTGTTTTGATGTTCCGTTTGCATTGTTCATCCTACCGCTGGCGTGACTACAATGTACACATAGGAGCGACAGTTTGAAGTAGAAAATAATGCATTAACACACTAGTGTGATTTCTTTCTCCAGTCGTTTAGGACCACAAAAAAAAAACGGGAAATAATCACGTTGCTGGATTCTCAGACCCATTCCGACCGCGAGCAGATTGCCGACTGTCATGTTGACAAGAAAGCCGTGAATTTTCTCGGCGCATCGCCACTCGCTTCTTCAAACCGTATTATACAGTATCAAACAATGATTAGAATTATATCATGACCATATTATATTAACCGTATTGTTATCATGATAATGATTGAAGGGATTGGTGGAAAAAGGTACTAGGTAACATTTTTGTCAAAAATGACCTGGAAGCAGTTCCTAATGTGTTAGCTGCAACTCTATCTTCCTAACACAATTTTGAGCAATATGTGCAAAAAATATTAGTGCAACAACCGTGAAGTAGTCCATAGACAGCAAGGCCAGTTCTAATCGTACAATTTCAATGTTACTTAACACCCTTTCACATCAGGCCCTTCATTTGGTTACATTATTGGTCAAGTCAATCGGTTGTATTTCTGGAACTCTTTCTGGAATATCTTTGGATGTGTTTGTCGCGTCATTTGGACGTGAAAAATATCTAAAAACCTTAGTTGTTCAAACCTTGGTTAGTTATCGTTTACCCTACGTTGGTATTATATCATGGTTATAATTGTATTAATATCAATTAATGTACAAATTATTACAAATTACAAATTGTATTAATATCAATTTTAATGAATTTTTTAAAATTTTTCTCATTTTATACTTAGTTGTTGAAGTTTATAGGTTGTTATATACATGTATTATCTAGTGTTCCAATGGGACGAAGAACGAATAAATAAATAAAATAAATAAATAATGTGTGGTTAAGTCAAGACTAAGAGCTTTGTTGTTTGTTAGATTTGGTGAACTGATTTGTATAATACGGTATAATTGGTTCCTGCGGACTTTTTAATAGATTTAATTCAATTAGCCAATTAGCAAACCCAACAAAATTCTAATCGCTAAAAACGTCAAAACAACGTTAAATACCAATTCATCGTTCGTTGGTGCATTTAATAATACACAGTACCACAGCTATTGAACACAGTACTTCTGCCATTTACAATCCGCAAACTAATTTTTGATTGTCATGATACCATATGTTTTAAGAAGTACTTAAAAACAGAAATTGCATCATTAGATTTTATTTCATTGATTCATCTTATTTTGTTTTATTTTAGATGAGCAACGTTTTATGTGTAACTAATTGTGTTTTGTTTCTCATCTCACCACTCTTTTGTTCACCATCATCTTTTTTTGTGTAATTTTTATCCCCAGTTAGATGTCACATTAACAAAATAAAATAAATAAAATTTACGGAAGAATGGGTCAAGTAGTGTACCAATTTTTAGGACGAATGTCGGAGATGCTATTCACATTTATTTCGGTGCCTCACTTTTCCACTCGACGCGGAACAACTTTAACACAGCAATCCTGTTTCACTCCCACAATCCCACTGCATACTTTGTTATGTGTAACTTGGACCCCCTTATGATTGTTATAAAATGGAAATAAAATTAAAATAATCGACTTAACGAATCAGAAATGTCACCTCGTTGACGAACGAGAAGCCAATGTCGTTCACCTCCTCCGCGGAGGATGGTCGTGTGCTGCGGCTTCTACCCGACCACCATCTCTGCCAAGCGCTCGCTCGTGCTGGCTCATGACAACGGCCTTGGCCTTGACGAACCGCGTCCGCGTCCTCGTCCGGTTGTTACGTAACCGCATGGAAAGGCGTCAGTCACCGACGACGACGGAAATCCCAGCTCCTCAAAAGTAGTCGGCGCCACCCCTACTGTTAAGACGGGATTTTCCCCGCCGCCACCTCCCCCCCTACCTTTCACTTACGGACATGGGCAAATGAGACAACTCGAGGCTCAGCTTTTCTATAAACCAGAGAGCGTCTTTAGGTAGTGTAGCTGAGGAAGGTCATCCTATAATAGTCGCCTTCACGTTCGCCCACGACTAGGAAAGAGCGTCAAACGTCATGTTCTACGGGTTTAACACGATTGTCTCTGGCGTTTGTTCTTGGGAGAGAAAACGCCACGTTCGAAACAAGCGCGTTTGATGTAGGACGATGTTACGTCATCACTTTCATTGGCGTCAGCAACCTGCATCACGAATACGGAGATGACGTTCCCCGCCGCCTTTTTAGAAGAAAAAAATTATCGAGAACAATTTGGCTAAAACCACAACACACAAAAAAGACAAGGAAAAAAAACCTGTCGATTCAGAATGCTCAAATTTCAATCTCTTTAATATTCACGCCTTCAAAACAACTTGTTCCATTAAAAAGGAATGTCACGACAGGTAAAAACCCAACTGCAATAAACAATGGAAACATCGTAACTAAAGCACGGAGCCGCGCACCGTGATTCGTACAAAGTGACCTGAAGCGACGAAAGAAGACTACGACGTCGGAGATTGGATCACCACTTGCCAACTCGATAACAATTGGATAACAAAAACTTTTAGGTTTATGTATATTATCTTTGTTTCTTCGTAAATCCTGTACTAAAATAATGTATTTGATTCATGTGCACCGAATAAATTCAATTTCAACTTGAACATTTCTTATTTTGAAAAAGCGCATCGGCAATTACGCACGATTTCGGGAACCACTTGTTGCCAGAATGATCCAGACGATTGATAGGAATCCATTCCGCTAGAATCGCGTTTAAGTACAACTATTTCGTTTACGTTTTATTTTAGAAAGGATAACGGGCGGATGGATGGCGACAAACCGCCGTTGGACGTCGCCGCATGGCCGGGTCAACACCCTCGTGCGTCGGCGATCGAGTAACGACGACGAACGTGGTTCTCCTTTGACTTTCTCTTCTTCATCGCCTCTTCATTTCTCCCCCCCCCCCCCTTGCTTTCTTTTTTCCGCCTGGGGCTGTCGGTCGGCCTTGAGTGACCTTGACAAGGTCATCAACCCGTCTTGTTCCTCTTCTCCCCCTCTTCTTCTTCTTCTTCTTTTTCTTCTACTGTTGCGTCTTCCACTCCGTTCGTGACGAGGGAAACGTCAAAGACCCCGAGCTGAAGAATCCGCCCTGAAGAGTCCACCAACATCGCCACCCGTTTCCTCGTGTACGAAACACCGCATTTGAAACATCGACACCGCTAACAACTAATAACAACGACCACGGCGTTCTTGGCCAACCAACACGAGTACTTCACCGAGAAATGCGCAGTGCCCGAAGGCAGAGTTAAATTAAAATGATAGACGAGAAGGAAGTTTCATCTTCTTCTGCTTCCTTACGTTTCGAGCGACATGACAGAATGGCTCTCAGTGCGTTTCCTAGGCAACGTTGTCCTTCCCTTAAAAACATCTTTTCGCCTCAGTAGGTCTTCTTCATCGAGACAGCCCTGCGTGATACAACAACTCGCGCAGAGATCCCAAATTCCAGTTCACCGAAAACTGTCATTCCCACCCATCCATTTCTACCGAATTTCTATCGAACCAAACAGACGTCGAAAAACTCATCAAAACGACACTTGACAGTATAATCGCGTTGACCGATCTGTGAAACCTAATACGCACGTTTTATTGTGGTCTTCATAATATTAGCTTCACTTGTGAGTGAGTTAGCGAGATTAAAACGTATACTGTCATTTACAGTCGTTTATGAGAATATACTCCAATCTGTACCAAAAAAGCATAAAATAAGAACCGCATAAGATGAATCTAGAAATGATGAATCTAGTGTTTCCAGGTGACAACAACTGTTCATGTATTTTGTTTCGAAATTAGATAGATACAGCAGTTAAAAGAGATAGAGTAGGCTTATATAGTTGTGAGGAATAATTATAGTAGTTGAAAGGAATTCTCCTCGTCTCATCGAGATGGGTTGTTGTTATTTTAATCGTCTCGTTTATTAAGCGGTGTGTTGAAGAATAAACCTTAAAGAGGTGAGTTAATCGATCAGCACTAGATAAGAGGTTGTAGGTCTTCGTATGACGGAATGAGAAACAATTGGTGAGAAATAATAATAATAATAATTCTCACCAGCTCCTCATCGTACTTTGTTTTGACCAAAAAAGATGTGGGTGCGACCGCCTGTTACAACCCACACTTTTTTTTCTCTCACCTATTCGCTATTCCACGCGTCAAAGCGGTGTTTTTACGTCATGTCACGACGACAACAACGCTATAGTATCGATGTCTTCTGTGTATTGGTTGGTTCGTTCATCGGTATTCACTCGACCACACATCGATATTTTTCCTATTCGTTGAAAACCTTTCAAAAGAACACCACCCGTTACCAACAGACCAGAATAAAAAAGAAGCTAGACATCAAAATTAACAAAAATCCTACAATCAAATAAACATTTAATTAAATAATAACGCTTACAGTTCATTCAACACAATGAAAACTCATGAAAACTTCCCTTTCCACAGTAAGATTTTCCGAGATTTTAAATAGTATACAGTATGAAGGTATGTGTTAAATGGATACCTATTTTTCACGGTAAGGTTATTATAATGAAATTTATGACAACTATTTTGACGATTATGGATTATGTTGTCATACTGAGCTATATGGTAGTCTAGACTAGAGAATGCTTATTGTTGGTAATAAATCTTAGTACTTCTTTTAATCGATTATAACTAATTAATTGCTTAAAGTTGACGCTTTTTTGCAGAAATTAATTTAATACTGGGTGCGGAGAGCCTTAATTTGCGAACGTAAACTTTTCTCTCTCCCCAAAAAATCCATGTGACCCCCCCCCCTCATAAATAAATCAAAAAACAAAAAAACTAAAAATGACCAACTTATCAGATCGGTTTCTACATAAATCACTGTACTTTTTATCTAACAAGTACAATCCTAAATTAAAATATGTCCTAGTTAAGGTTATTTCACTCGAAACTTGAATCATGAAACGTACAAAACCAAATTTTTACCGGAACAAGTGAATACAATAGAGTCTCTTTTATCCGACTTATATCGGACCAGCAGGTGTCGGATTACTGAATTTTTTAAACAAATCGTTTAATACACCAACTTAGTAAAACTAGCCACACAGTACAGGGTGATGTAAAAATTATCAAAACAAGAAAAACCTATGTACAACAATTAGTTATTGAATCCATCTTCAATATCATTGCACTTCACACGAGTTTATTATTTTTTTGCGTGCAGTGTATTTTACCTGCCAAGTGACATGTCGGACTGGTGAGATGTCGAAACTAGAGCCCTACTGTACTCAAAAGATTTCACTCACTTTTTCAAGTACCCACTTTTATTGCAGCTTTGTGTAGATTGTAGATAAACAACCTCTTCCATTGCAATTTGAATGTTTTCGATAAACATTTAAATTGATGTAACTACGTAATTAACGTATTAACAATTAAATTAATGATTATGCTAAGATTGATGTAAGAAAAATGTAATTGTATCGTGAGAAATATTACCTTTTTACAATTTCATTGTAAAAAAGGTAATATAACAAACCCAATAACAATATGATTACAATGAATTTTTGTAGGATTTAAGAAAACAAAAGTTAAACCATGCACTTCGTTCACTTAGTATAGTTTTTTATAGCAACAAACGTCAACAAATCAAACAGTGTACACAATTTGTTATTATAAAGCGAAAACACTACTGTACTGTGAATGGGTTAGGTGAATATTAAATGTTGGTGAATATCAATCACAGATTGATTCAAAATGACAATTCCTATTTTTCAAGGTGATGTTATAGGGGGTATGCCATGAAATAACTTTTAATAAACTACAGTCTGGAAATACTACTCTAGAAAGATGCAACGAAATTACGGAAATGAGAATGTCGTACTGCCTCCATTGAATTCTCTAGGGTCAAAACGATTAAATGATTCTACTATTCGAAAAAATGAAACTCTTTACGAAATTATCTTTCTTATCGTGCTTTGGAGTTTTTAATGTACAAAGTAATATACATTCACAATTTACGTCTTTGCATTGACTCACTCACTCATTCACAAGTGAACCTAATATAAAGCGTATGAAAAGTTTCATTACATGTCCTTTATCACCTCCTAAAATTAGGAATAGTTATTTTGAATCACTCTGTATAATAAATTCTGCTCTAAGGCATGATAATATTTTAAAGACCTTAACACAAAATGAACGAAAAATGACATTTTTTTTCAAATATTCCTGGATTATCCGGGAAGAAAAGTATATCCCGAGATATGTAAATTAGGTTAAAATAATTCGGGATCACGGGAGAAAAACCCTACTGCTCACGTCATGGTAATACACTAAATAAGTAGTAAAACTATATTTATTTTCGTGTACAACTGTGTGTGGTCGCTTAAAATGTAGGTTATATTGTCAGCAAACACTTTTCAAGGAAAAAATGATCCTTCGTGTGACAAAATCTCAGAATTGACTGGAGATTGATCCGTCTAAATTTGATACAACACAATGTTCGACAACCCCAGCCTATGTTAAAAATTTCAGCTTTGTTGGTCATTTTACCTACCAAAAAGAAAAATTCAAAGATGTTGAACCATTTATCAACCTCGGAGTAAGTCAAATAAAAAAAAGTTTAAAATACTGTAGTACAGCACAATTTGTTTATAATTGTTAAAGTACAGTAGATGTAGATTATACTGTGCTGACTAAACTTATGGAGGGTTTTCTTGGAAAGGGTTACCTTTACCTACTATATACGCCCCTAGCCTATTGTCCTTCCCCGTCAACGCCACGGCTTCATGAGTCGTGCACTGACGAGTGGCGCCTCCAGACGGCGAGAGATCGCGTCGTGTTTCGAAAAGCGCGGCATTGCTGTCGAGCCGAACCACGGGCGGAGCTTTGAAACGCATTGGGCGCACCTCTCCTTCTCCTCCTCCTCCTCCATCGATCGGCACCCAAAGAGGAGGGTGACGCTGAGCGTCATCATCCGTCGGCGGAGCAACGGCACGCGTGACGTGGAGAGCGAACGCGGTGGCTATCATCATGTCGATGCGCTGGCCTCTCGGTAGTCGCTGCCGTTACAGCCACTTGCGGAATTTCCATTAATGTCTTCTTCCACCTCATCTTCGTCGTCTAAAGACGACGGCGCTTCTTCGCCATGAGAAGCGATCGGGGGCAAGGAGGAGGGGAAAGCGGAGCGGGAGGACGACAGCGACAAGTGGGTCCAGCCGTCGTCGTCGTCGCCGCCGTGCTGGTGGTCTCGCTGCTGGCGTCGACGTCGATGGGTAGCGAGACTTCGGAGGCCCCTTCGTTGTCTCCGCCAACCAAACCGATCACGCTCGGCATCATCTTACCTTACACGACTTTCGGCGTGCGGTTGCGCAAATACCAAAAAGCGATCGATGATACCATCCTCGACTTCAAGAAACACAAGTACCCGCCGTTTTACTTCCTCCAAAGATTCAACATTGTCAGCCCCGAGGTGGCACATTTGCAGATCACGCCCAGCCCCGCGGGTGAGTAGCTGAACAAAATTTTCGACAAACGGGGAAGGGGAGAGGCGAGAGAAAGAGAAACGACCTCGTCCCCGCCGACACGGACGAGGTTCGACCCCGAATTCTATTCGCGTTTCGATCGATAAAAGCGCGGATGCTGCGTTCGTTGCTTGGCGATCGTTACCGACTATCCAGCCTCCTTCATCTCCCCCCCCCCTCTTTTCCTTTCTCCTCACTTCCCCTCCTATTCTTCCTTCTCCTCGATACCTACAGTTAAACTAGTCATAAAAACACACGCACGATCGTGGTGTCGACTCATAAATTGTCGCTAATGTCGTCGCTATCGTCGCCCTTTTCCCGTCATTGTTTTTTTGGTTCGTCACCAACTTCTTCCACCTCCTGCTCTTCTTAGGCAACGTTTTCTTGGATTCATCTCTTGATCAATTCAGGATTATGAGTTATTCCTTCCCCTTCGTCCTGTGTGCGATTTAACTACGGCAGTAACATTCACCATCGATGATAAAATGATGGAAAGCATTTTTATCTCAGCAACCCACCATCTTGTTATTGAGAGCATCCCGTGGATGTCACAGGGCACGAAAATAGTTCTCCATCCAATGGGTGGGTGTAATAACACGACTTGTTATATATATATATATGCGATCAAAACACTATCGTAGTAGCACTCAAGACACGAGAGGAGAACGAGACACAGAGAATTAAAACGCATGAGTTGATTCTCATCTCTGAGCGACTTGTTTATCCATTGGTCTGTTTCCCAAGTGTGTGTGTTTGTTTGTTTTATTTAATGAATAAACAGTTACAAATAAATCAAAATGCAAGTAAACATAAAAATCTCAAAAGCATACATTAATACTGTTTTTCAAAAAAAGCATACTTATGATTTGATAAATGACACAAACACAGCTTACGAATCGGAAGAGGTAAATCATTCCAAATCGGGGAATGAGTTACTATATGGAAAACGATTAGATGGTAGTTTTGAAATCACTCGTTCACGACAAATTTGAAAGATTCAGAATCTATAATCAAGTTACCACGGTGGAAAAGAACGTGAAAACTGTAAAGAATGTTGAGAACTTGATAGTAATGGTGCGATCGCTCCAAGAGTCGAGAGTGCCACGAAGGCTTATAAAAGTTGAGGATCTTCAGTTACAGCGCTGCTTTGTGATGGAATTTAATTAATTGAACAACTTTCGAGTGTGTGTAGAAAATTGGTCACAGAGTGATATTTGTTCAGATTGAATAAAATACTGAATAAATTCTGCGGATTAGAGTCTTGGAGACGCCTTGAACATGAGAAGTACCTTGAACATGGGATATTCCTTAAATACAAACAAACCAGCTCAGTCCGCAGCTCAGTCAAAACCCGTCAGTAATGACGGGAAATTTTCTTTATCACGCAGTTCAGAATTATTTTTAAATGTAAGATTTAATTATAGATCAGGCAGTGTTGCTATGGTAACACGCCAGATATCTACTTCCATGATTTCTTTTGTATGTGGCGAGGCCCCGTGATGGCCTGGTGGTCAGAGCGTTCACCTCTAGCGGCAGTAGCCCGGGTTCGCCTCCCACTCGTGCCATGTGGATTCAGTTCGGGATTCTGACACTACGGGACAGGTTTTCTCGGGGTTTTCCCATTTCTTGCATCATAAAACCCTGTTCCATTTTTATCATCCTCATCTCATCATCATTTCTGTATTTCTAATTTCAATAAAATCAGAGGGCCAAATGACATAGCTGTAAGGCCAGTCGGTGCCCTCGTTAAACTCCAAGTATCTACCTACTTGTGCATGAATGTAAGTGTGTGTGTGTGTGTGTGTGTGTGTGTGTGAAATGCTTTAGATTGTTACCATAACAACGTTAGGTAAACAATGACAGATACGTTACCATGTCAATCGGCAAGTTTTTAAAATACACAAGTTTTTATTTATTTATTTATTTATTTATTCATTATTATTACCATCCCAAAGAGACATATGATGCAAAGGTACATAACGTACATTTAAAATTTTTTAACAACTGAGTGATAAGAACTGAGTGATAACAAAAATAGCTAGCAACGTATCGATAATGGATTGAAATTTAAATAACAGTTGATCAAATATGAGAAAAAACAACAAACAAAAAGAAGAAAAAAAAAGTTATAGTAAGTTGAACAGCTTAATGATAGTAAATCAAATTATACATTTATAAGCACACACAAATCGATCATTACACAATTCAGCCGAAAACCTTGCTTTCATTGTTTTTAAATACTAAATAAATAAATACTAAATACTAAATAAATACTAAAATAAATTAAAAAGTATTTAAATAATAAATACTATTTGAGAACAGTTTTTATCACGTTCAGACAGAAGCTCAAAATTCGGAGCCCCCTAACTCGCACCCCTCTTTTGAGCGTAGGTGATAGAAAATGGAGGCAAAATATACCCTGATAAAAGCCATTGTTAAATAACCGGAAATTGAATCAACTCTTCGAATCTCAACGATAGATCTTGATGGTTTTGCAGTGGGTGCTACCAACAATGCAGTGCTGCGCCTTCTGGTCGCAAAAGAAGCCAATTTGACAAAGCTTGTTGCATTTCTAATTGCCAAAAATTTTAATGGAAAAATTTGCTCATTATTTTAAGTTAGTGTATAGTTGACCATTGCTGTAGGCTACCGTAATTTGAGGCTACAGTAAAACTATTTTTTTTTCTTATCTTTATTTGACTGTTTGATGTATGTTTTGTCTTGTGTTGTCCAATTATTCCAATACCAGAAAGCAATTTTTATTAAATAAAATAAAAAGTATCGCTCGCTTAGTAAGACGACGATAGCATCGCACCGAGATCGGGCTGTCAAACCACGGAACGATGTCACAAGATCAATAAGGATGTAGGATGTAGAAGTACACGCGTGTACTTACATTTCGCTGTCGTTATCGCATGAATTGACGTGGGACGTGTCCCCATCGTGACATCTCTCGTTCATAGATCGTCTGTCTGTCTCGTCTCGCTCTAGACATCCTTAACACGCTGTGCAACAAATTCCTCGCCAAGAACGTGACCGCCATCCTCTACATCACCAATCCGGAATCGTTCGGAACCAATACCGCGTCCGCCCAATACTTCCTTCAGCTGGCCGGCTACCTGGGCATCCCTGTCATCTGTTGGAATGCCGACAATTCCGGTCTCGAAACGGTAAGGCGGTTCCCACCTCTTCGACTCTGCTCAATCGTTCGCCGCAAGGTGGCTTAATCCGTTTCTTTTTGTTTCTTCGACAGGACCAGGTAAGAAGTTCACTTACCAGAGTTGGGGGAGGGGGGGAGGGCAGGAGAAAAAAAAGACGGAATGCGAGATCATCTTTCCCAACTCGTTTGGGTACGTTTATCGTAGAAACTGTCGCCATCCATCAACCTGCAGTTGGCACCGTCCGTGGTGCACCAGTCGCTGGCCATGCTGAGTATCCTGCAACGCTACGGCTGGCACCAGTTCTCCATCGTCACCAGCCACATCGCCGGACACGTTAACTTCATCGACGCCGTGAAAGACCACCTCGGCGTCGAGGGAAGCTCCTTCAAGTAAGCGACCAACGTCGATGCGATCGGCTTCGTTCGTATCAGAACGAGTTGAACTGATTTTGTTTTAATCTTCAGATTCAACTTGCTGAGCACGTTGCAGCTGGACACATCGAGCGAAGCAGATATGTTGCGGCAGCTGACTGAGCTTCGCAACAGCGATGCTCGCATCATGTTGTTGTACGCCACCCGCGACCACGCGGCCAGCCTGCTGCAAGTGGCCGCGACCGTCGGCCTGACGGGCAAAGACTACGTGTGGATCGTCACTCAGTCCACCATCAGCGGAATGCTCGACTCAGCCCCCTCCACCTTCCCGCCCGGCATGCTAGGTAAATATCGCAACACAATGCCCACTTTTCAAGGTTCTACGACAAAATATCGCGATAACAAAATGCGACAAGACAAAACCTGATTTAATGCAATACTAAATCCAATCGTCCAATAACATACATTTGTGCTACTAAGTATTAATGAATTTGGACAAAATACCCTGTGATGATTCTTGGTATTAAATTCATTATTTAGGGTAAAAAAAAACTGACTGTAAATACAAACTTATTTGTGGTCATAAAACTTATAAGGTAATACGAGTAGATGAAAAGCTACAACATTTTGTTTTGTACGGTAATGATTAACAAACGTTTTAAACATAAAATAAAATCAACCAAATTCACACATAAAAAATGCTCTCCGATTTAATGCAATACAAAATATCGGCATTTTGTATTTAATTGGACGATGTTCTATTGGAGGATATTTTGTTAATTTATTGGACGTTATTATTCATGTTTATTTAGTTACATTAAATTTGTGCGGTACATACGTGTGAATAGATGTGCATAGATAATTCATAAAATTATTCGTTAAATTATTTTTTTTATATTTATTTTTTCATCAAACGATTTGATACAAATCAAAAATTCAACAAGAACAACACAAGACACTAATCAGTATATAATAAGTGTTCATGTCAAAACTTGAGATATATTTTGGGTCAGTAGAGTTTTGTGATGGTAGTTTCCTGTACACTTTTTCAAATGTACAGTAGAGGTATTTGTGTACAGTGAATACAATGTGGTGGAATCATACTGAAATTTAAACGAGGTATCTGTACGTCTATGGGTGTCCATTTGTCATCGCGATATTTTGTTTCGCGACATTTTGTCATCACGACATTTTGTCGCGGTAATACCCTTTTCAAAGGTCGCCGTTGTTCCACGACTTGCATTTCCTCTTTTTTTCTAAAAAAAGGAAATTAGTTATGACACGTTACTTTGGTCGGATGCCCGCCAATATCGTATCGACCAAGTCACTACTGGTTATAACAATATTCTTAGGGTGTTATTTAAATGGACCCTGCATGTTTCTATCACAAAAAAAGTTCATTACTTAAAATGAACATACTTAAAATCTTGACTTTAAAACAACTCAATTATCTTTTATTGTCTGCTTGACGTTCCAGAGTTTCCAAATTATTAAAATAATGCTATACATCCATTCATTCATATAGTGATTTGTTTTTTAACAATCAGCACAGTGACACATTTAGCAATTGTTTTAAATTTATTGTTGCCTGTGCTATATCTAAGTCTCGGGAACGTCGTTACTCATATACTGTACATACAAGTACGAGTAATATCTTCTCAAATTGGAATAAATAGTCAAGATCATTTTGATCTTGGGAGATGATTTGAGATGAGGAATCGATAGTCTAGTCAATTTTGTTACCTCGTGTATTTTACGCTCGTGGTCCCTTTAGACCGTGAAATTTTAAAAATAAAATAACTTGTCGCTTCGTTTACGGAAGATGACCCTGTTTGATAACAGTTTCATAACTTTCTCACAGCATTATAATAGTTATTTATGAAAAAAATTTGAATCATAAGTTCAAAAAAATGTGTTTTTAGTTCTTACTTCGCTGATTGTTTCCCATTGTTTGTACACCATTTCATTATATTTAGTTTTAATTCACGGGGTTGTATAATAAAATAACATTCCTACCCACTCTCTCCCAGGTGTCCATTTCGAAACGACCGAAAGAAGCTTGATAGCAGCAATCGACGCTGGAGTACGCGTGTTCGGCCACGGATTAGAGCTGCTGACGGCGGACGAAGCCGTCGTAGACAACATCACGCTCCAACCCAATCTGTCGTGCACAAGCAATACGGCAGCGGCCGACACACGCTGGGATGACGGAGCTTTATTCTACAGTTACATGCGCAACGTGAGCATCAGCATGGGCGGCTACAAGCCCATTCTAGAATTTAACCCCGACGGCACCATACGCTACGCCGAGCTCGAGGTGGTCAACCTCAATCAGATGCACAAATGGGAAAAGGTAAGACGCCAAAAAGGGAGAAAGCATGGGGTCCAACTTCATATCGGGGGCGAGGAAAAGCCACCCATCGTTAACGATCATCACCGTTATCGATCGGCAGATTGGAACGTGGACACCTCACGGGCTCGACATCAAAGACATTGTGTGGCCGGGAAACACACATATGCCGCCTCCCGGGGTGCCGGAACGCTTCCACCTAAAGCTCACCTTCCTGGAGGAGCCGCCTTTCATTCACCTCAATCCGCCCGATCCCGTCACCGGCAACTGTATCAATCGAGGCGTCTACTGCTGGGTCGTCTCCGAGGCTGAGCTTACCGGGTCAGTCGGGGTTTCAATTCTTTCACCCACCCGATGAGGAAGGGAGGCAATGGCTTCACTAGGGGAGTGCGGACCAAACCGGGTGACACTGTCAGAAAAGTTAAACCAAAATGACTGTCTATGAAATGTTTCTGTAGTGTTTCAGCATAAATTTATTATTTTCTATTCTTGTAGTTAGTTACAACTTATAACCACAAAATAATTTTTCTTAAGACTTCCTCCAGTACACACTAATATTTTATGCTGTAATTTACTTTACATTCGCATTTGTATTCACCAATTAGCTGTAGCTATGCGCGGTGTTATGCGGGAAAGCCTTCTAAAGTAGTAGCAATGCGCTGTGCTCGGCAGGAAAGCACCACAAAGTTGTGGCTATTCGCTGTTATACAGGAAACCTGAAGTGTTTACTTTAGAAACTACGTAAAGTAACTTCGTTGTAACTCGATGATTGAATAACGTGATGTAATTAACTTAAGTAGACTTAATTACATCTCTGATGTAATTAAGTGAACTCCTTATTCATCACTAACTTCGTTAATAATATTCTAGCAGAAACATACGGCAGCAAAAGAATGTTACACCACGTGTTGAACCTTAATGTGCTGTACATTATGCATGACGCTTCAAATAACGTCTTTATAGCCGCTGATCAAGAATCGCACTGAGTGACAAAACCCTAGTGACGCCACTGGAGGGAGAGGGTGGGCGATCTTGATCTTTCGCTTGTTCTTTCCTTCCTGTCCTTTCTTTACAGTGTTCCTTTTCGTTTTTCGGTCTCACCATCGTTTTTCGTCGTCGCAGAATGAATCAGACCGCGGCGTCCTATAACGCCTCCTACCGCCAATGTTGTTCGGGCTTTTGCATCGACCTGCTGCTTAAGTTCGCCGAGGACTTACGCTTCTCGTACGACCTGTGGCGCGTCGAAGATGGTGTTTGGGGAACCCAAGTGGTCGGTGAAAAACAACTATAATGGCTTTTTGTCCTTCTTGTTATTGGCATTTTTTTTTCAAGTCGGGACGTTACGACCGACCGATCGTTCTTCCCGTTGTTTGTTTGTCCTCCTCTTTTTTTCTGTCTTTCTCGATCTCTTTGTCAGAACGGTAAATGGAACGGTCTTGTGGCTTCTCTGCTCAACCACAGTACGGACGCGGTGCTCACCGCCTTCAACATCAACTCTCACCGGGACGCGGTCGTCGACTTCACCGTGCCCTTCATGGAATCCGGCATTAGTGTGGTTGTTGCCAAACGAACAGGCATCGTCTCCCCCAAAGCTTTTCTCGGTAAGCCCCTCGCTTCGGTCTCTTTTTATTCTCTTTTCCTTGGCCGTCGCCGCCTCGTCATTCGTTGCCACCTTCTCCGTCATTTCGCTTCGTAGTACAAGTTCGACTGTTACAGTCGACCACAACCACTTTCCTTTTGGGCGCGCGACCAACTCGAAGCACCGCCCACCAATACATACTGTGTTGTATACCTAAAAAAAAAATAATTCATTTCCTACCCCCCGACTCACCATCGACGTTCGACGGGGTGATCGAGTTTCTGAAAATCGTCAGTCACCCGACGCCCCCCAGAGATTAACCCGAGACGGAGGAAACTGTGGTACCAATCGACCTCGACCCCTTCTTCTTAAGACATTGGCGACTAGCTGGAGTGGAACGCGTGGCGTTATCACCAACGACGACAACAGCTCAGCCACCCACCTTGAGGCTTTCGCTAGCGATACCAATTCGATATACCGCACTTGGCTTTTCGCTCGGTCCTCCACCGCACGCACCACAACCAGACAAATAAGGACTCCCACGGGAACGCCTTTATTTTTCTTTCTTCGCCGTTTTTTCGTCTATTTTTCTCTTTCTCTCACGAGCATCCCGTGGCGTGTCCGAGTTTCCTTTGATCAGAGCGCCGATTCTGGTTTTGATCTCACTCTCTCTCCTTTCTCTTTTTTCCCAAACTCCACTCTTGCTCTACCCGTGACACGCGGCGCTTTTTTCTTTCTTTTTCTCTTTATTCTGTCCACTACTTCTGTCCATCCAACCAACCAACCAACCACCAACCAACCAACCAACTAACCAAAACCACCCTCCGATGCGTGGTGGATGGCCCGCTACCAGAACCTTTCGACACGATATCGTGGTTGCTCATCATCCTGGTCAGCATCCAGGTCGCCACGATGGCCATCTTCCTCTTCGAATGGTTCAGCCCTGCCGGCTACGACATGAAGGTTCAGCCTCCCAGAGGTACGTAAGCCAACCGATCCCCCCTTTCCACGCCCAATCACCCGCTGCTGCCACTGCCACCGCTGACACTGTCGCCTCTCGCTTTCTTTCTCCGACACCCACCCACCACTGCTCCTGCTGCTGACAATTTTTCCTCCGTGCCTGCCTGTCCCGCGCGCAGTGCTTTTATCCCCGGTCGCCCTTTTCCCCGCTATCGTAACCCCCCCTCTCAACCTCCCCAATGTAAATGCCGAGGTTGCTTCGTTCGAATCGCTGCTCGCCATTCTCGGCCAAACCCACCCTGGGCTTGCTCATAGACAGATTCGTGCCAAAAACCGTATCAAAATCCCTACCGATTCGCTTTATTCGGGTCTTTGGCCGTGGTCGCGATCACCGATTCCGAGTAGCCTCGCCTGACTTCGACGTCACCCTCCAACATCGCTATAACAGCAACATCGACGGGAATACACAACATGACATCGGACGGTGCGTTTCGTGAAAACAATGAAACCAAACA
The DNA here is from genome assembly GCA_034695005.1 of Cryptops parisi. Classification (NCBI taxonomy): domain Eukaryota; kingdom Metazoa; phylum Arthropoda; class Chilopoda; order Scolopendromorpha; family Cryptopidae; genus Cryptops; species Cryptops parisi. Next base: position 17,716 of record JAQIWH010000401.1, on the reverse strand, counting down.
CACAAAAAAAATACCGGCAAAAAACCACACCGTCCACCCCACCCACGTGGGGATTTCTTGTCTCGCTCAGAACACAAATTCTCTCTGTTCCGCACCTATTGGATGGTGTGGGCTATCCTGTTCGGGGCAGCGGTCAACGTCGACTGCCCCCGAGGCCTCAGCTCCCGCTTCATGAGCAACGCGTGGGCCATGTTCGCCGTCGTCTTCCTCGCCATCTACACCGCCAACCTGGCTGCCTTCATGATCACGCGCGAGGAGTACTTCGCGCTGACCGGGATTGAGGACAAGCTGGTGAGTGAGAGCCAAGCGCTCGATCGACCACGCGACCGGACAGTGGTCGCAAAGTCGAGGTGGCTCCCCTCTCTTTTTCCTTCTTCTAGCTCCTCAACCCGTACTCGATGAAACCCCCGTTCCGCTACGGCACCATCCCGTTCGGCAACACCGAGGTCATCATGCACCAGAACTTCCCTGCCATGTACGGCTACATGCGCCACTACAATAAGCCCACCGTCCAAGAAGGCGTTCTCGCCGTCAAACGGGGGTAAGTGGATCGCTCGCCTCCAGCCGAGGCGAAGCTATCGCCCTGCGCTGACGCCTTGACGGAACATGTTGCCTTTGCAGAGAGCTGGATGCCTTCATTTACGACGCCACAGTCCTTGACTACCTGGTCGGACAAGACGAAGAATGCAAGCTGCTTACCGTTGGATCGTGGTACGCCATGAACGGCTACGGAATCGCTTTTACACGAAACTCCAAGCATGTCGACAACTTCAACAAGTTCATGATGGTTTACAGGGAAAACGGTCAGTCGGCGGCGCGATCGTCGATTACGTTGCACGGAAGCTTCTTTCGTGAACGTGTTTTTCGTCTCATTTTTCGCAGGGGAATTGGAGCGACTGCAGCGGTTCTGGATGGCGGGCGCTTGTCAGCCGCGCAAGCAGGATCGGCGATCGTCGAGCAAGCCGCTGTCGCTCAATCAATTCATGAGCGCTTTCCTGCTGCTGGCCGCGGGTATCTTGCTCGCCTTGATGCTGCTAGGCCTCGAGCAGCTCTACTTCAAGTACATGCGAGCCCCGCTGGCCAAGCGCGACGTGCACGGCTGCTGCGGTCTCATCAGCATGAGCATGGGCAAGTCGCTCAGCTTCCGCGACGCCGTTTACGAGGCTCAGGACCTGCTCCGGAACCATCGCTGCCGCGACCCGCTCTGCGACGCTCACCTTTGGAAGGTCAAGCACGAGCTCGACATGACGCGTCTGCGTATCCGCGGCCTCGAACGACAGCTGCTTCTTCAGCAGCAACAGCAGCAGCAGCAGCAGCAGCGAAGTCCTTTTCTGCCCTACGACTACGACAGGTGAGTGACCGACTGAACAGTTTCTACGAGTAGTTACGTACTGCATTCAATTTATCAGTCTTTGTAATAATTCTTTGGAATTACCGCTGACCCGTTCCTTTTTTTTTCGCTTTCTCGGTTGGCAGCAGAACGCCTTACTACATCGAATACTCGGAGTACGCAGCGATCCCAACGCGCGAGTCGGGACATCGGATCTGGACGTCTCCCTGTCGCCGACCAGACGTGGCCGGAACCCTCCTTCACGCCCGCAGCCCTGTCTCCCCTCGACCACTTTCGGCGGGAGCGGATCGAACCCATGTCACGGAGATCGAGACGGTGCTGTGAAGGGTCCTGCCAGCCGTTAACCCCGGACGGACAATGGACCAAAGGCGCCATCGACGCCAGCCCACGCTCATAACCACGTCCATCGCTCTCGAGCGGCAGAGAGCGATCGCAGCTTCCCGTCAATTTTAGCGTAGTTAAGTACTGTCTGTTCGTGCGTCTGTCCGCCGACAGCTGGACGATCCGCGGACGAGGAGCGGCCCTTCTTCCTCCCTCGTCGCCTCCTCTCCGGCTTTCGACTCGATCGCTCCCACAAAGGCAGCTAAACCACGACAACACCAATCGCGTCGTCCAGTCGGTGTCGCGTTCTCGACTCGATAACCAACGTATTCCGATTCATTATCATCAGCTGTAAATAGTGAGTGCCTCGTTGTTTTTATGTGTCGATCATGAAATTAAATATCAACGTTGAACAATATGTTAAGACTACTCGTCGTTCTGATTCCCTTTTTTCGACCCCTTTCCTTTCACTCGCAACTCGTGTCACCGCGCCAATACCTGATCCTTACGATCTCCCGGGTTAGCGTGGGTGCTAGATGATACCATGATCAATCAACGTCGATCAATCGAAAAATCAAGTTATAGCATGAAATAGCATGGTAGCGATGCTTTGAGTCGAAGATAGGAAGCCATAGTTGGTTCCGATTCCAGCTTTGTCCAGCGATTTCTCGTCGACGCGTCTCTTTGTAAATCCAATGCGTAACAAGATACCACTTGTTTGATCACATCCATTTTCACTCAAAATGTCGATACTGGCGATGGCGCTCATCAACACCATCATCCGACGCGAGGCTTCTTTCCTATGTCTCGGTTTAAGCTAAACTGGCAAGTAGGAGTGACCATGACGCGAAAACCCACCCACGATTCATTGAAATGTCATTGTGCTGTTACAACAATACCCGCCTTCCTCCCTGTCCCTCGTCAATGCTACTCTGCGGGATGCTAGATTACCGCATAACTGTTATGTCATCCTATAATTTCTACCGTAAGCGCTCGATGGACCAGAAAAAAAGGCTTTCCGTTCTGAATCGCGTTTCTTTCGACGCGCGCGTCGCGTAATGCCCTGCCGCTGCCCTCGGGCACCACTTTCTTCGTTTCCGTGGCCTTGGACTTAGCAGCAATCGCCGCCGACGCTACGGTCAAACAGTTGGCATCTTTGTCCACGACGACGCTCGAGGGAATAGAATAAACGCCGTTCCTTTCACCAACCATCAAAGACCAAAAAGCCAAAAAAGAAAGATAAAAAAAAAGAAGAAGAAAGAGCCGACACCACCCAAACCCGACTGTATGCCCAGGCTAAACCAGTCGTCGTCGGTATTTTCTCAAAAGCCATTGGCGGTCAACCATTCTCTTAAGAGGAGAACATCGCGATGACAAGTCGAAGAAAGTGGACTCGATGGTCGTCAATCAACGTCGTCGTCGTGATGATGATCGTCGTCGCTTCAGCGTCGGGTAAGTAAGCGCTCTCCGAAAGCAAGTCGCTGGGTGAGAGCTGCGACAACAACAACCCCGCCTCAATAGCAGGTCTGGGTTTTCATTCGGTGGTATTTTTTTGGTCGGGTGGGAATACGCAGTGTTCGACGACGATGACAACGGCGGAAACGACGACGGTGAGATGGAATGGGACAAGTTGCCCCACGACCCAGCCCTGGACGATTACTTCCGCAATCTGCTCGAAGGGTTGCGCGTCATCATGCCCGTCGGTTTCCCCGATTTCGGTCTTCCGGTGCTCGAGCCCCTCTTCCTCGAGGAACAAGCCGTCGACTTTGACAACGGTCTGGGGCTGCAAATACACGCGTTGCTACGGAACGTGAGCGCCGTGCGCCTGTCCACCTTCCAAATTCCTCGGCTAAGGGTGACGCTTCCCGATTTCAAGCTGCACATCACGCTCCGCGTGCCCGACGTCGAGGCTAAAGGATGGTACCGTCTTCGAGGTTCGGTGCTGCACGGCGGGGTCGGTTTCCGAGGCGAAGGGCTGTGGCGAGTGCGCATCGTCGACCTGCGTGTCAACGCCGACGTCCAGCTCGTCGAGCATCCCGACGACGGTCGCGTCATCATAAAGCTACTGGCCCTGCGAGGCGACTTGGCACGTTTTGACTCGCATTTCGACAACTTGCTCGCTGAAGGAAACCTCAGCGACGTCATAAACGGAATCGTACGCCGTCACAGTCGTAATTTCATGGGACGCGTACTCGACCGCATCCGCAAGCCCATCGAAGCGGTGCTCGAAAACATTACCGATATCGTCGACTCCACAATTTTCGCCGACTTCGGTGGTGGTGGTAAAGCAACCACTCTGACCACGGCCTAACCCCCACCTCGCCTGCCTCCTTCGACCGCAACTAACGTAACGTTGTTTGCTGTAATCTTATAACTAAATCGGTTATTCAGCTGTTTAAACTTAAAATAAATAATAAAATAAAATAAAGCTCGTGCTTCAGACAACTTTTTTCAACGTTTCTAATTCTTTTAAATGAATTTCGGAACGATGAATAATAATCATGCTTCTTCGATTTTATCTGACCCGATCGCCGTTTTGGAACAAGTCGTGCGTTCTCCTATTTATACATTTTCACTTGAGTGATTTTGTGAGTGAGTGAGCTGAAAATTGAATATATTGGGATCTACAGACGTTTATGATCATATACTGCATAGTGCAACGTAACAAAAATCGCACAAATCGAAAATAAAATCACTCGAAACTCGCATAAATCGAATATCCCATTACTCAAAGATATCTAGATTCGCATAAAGCGAAACAATACATGAAACGTAAAAAGCATTTTTTTAATGTACTTGTCTAAAACTTAAACCTTTCCCTCCTGATTATGCACCAAAGCTAATCCACCGAAACGATTTCCCAAAGCACCTAGTTAATGACTAGCATCACGATTCAATCCGACGACACGATCTTATCATGGCCAGTATAGTATGGGACAAATCAAGACAAAGTTGTTCTATTAAAAAATAACCACAAAAAAAAAACAATTTTATTGTTTTGACCGAACGAAGTGAGGTCTATGTTTTGAGTAGTGGAGCGAAATGGCATTTGTCCGTGTGCGCGCGCGGATGTAACGCGATAACTTGCGAACGGTTCAATGGATTTACTTCAAACTTGCACAAGTTATTCAGAAGGGTTAAACACACACCGAGTTCAATTTTGGTTGCAATCGCATTATTATTTGTTTTAAATAATTTGTTTTAATTTGTTTTAGAAATTATTATTATTTAATTATTATTTATTATTATTATTATTATTCGTTTATTATTTGAAACATTTTTTATCCGAGGGAGGTCTGCTGTTCACAGAACTACTAGTTCAACGTAGTTTCCTAGATAGATTCTGTCTGCGCGAGCCAAAATCCTTCTCATTTCAATAACAATGCTGTTTGTTTCGCCAATGGATTACATCGAGTCCACAACAAAGACGACGAATTGCGCAAGAAGCCTCGAGTGATAATGCCAACAACAACAATGCTGCAGTTTTGCATCGAATGGATCGAGCAAAAAACTCCGACCGACCCTGGTTTGGCCTGCCTCCTCCCCCTCCACAACCTTGACACGATTTGAGATGACGAAGACGCAGACAATTAGAATTCTTCATCCGTTAGCCCACTTGAATATTAAACATTCCTACCGACGCCGAAGTCCAGGAACATTCACCCGAAAGTAAGACAATCGTTATGCAATCTCCGATTCTCCTTTAAGATTCTCGTTCCCGTGAAAGCATTAATAAAACCAAGTGAAGTGGTGAAAATCTTTTTTCATTCATTTTTCGTTGCTGTTTCATTGCTTGGAAATTTACAACCAATAACTACAGGATTCTTGCAATACGAAAGCACCCCATGCACTCTTGGATGGACTGAATGGGGGTGCAGATGCAATGAATCATGCTAAAAGTCCTTAACATCTTCTCTATCTAGAGATGAAATCTTTCGTATCATTATTAGTACGTCATTGCAACATATCTTGCCTGCTTCCTGAAATCCAAGAAGCAACGTCGAAAGAAAAGCGTCGTAATTAATATCAGGTTGTCATCATCTTCACCCCCCCCCCCCAATCGTCTTAAGCAAACTGTTCAACTGTTCAACCTCCCCCAACCCAATCGATTATAATGGTTTAAAAATTTATTTAAGTATTTTTGCACGTAAAACCATGCAAAAAAAAAAAGGTGGAGCATTAACCTGAGAACTATACCAATCAACGAATGAAATAAACGAAATTTATTTCCAAGTGGACAATGTTTCGATTCGTACTTCTGCACTGGCAAACTCGGACTTAAAACTTAAATTAAAAGTCACGGAAAAAAAAAAAAACATGTCGGCAGTAAACCAACATTCAGTCTTACTTGAAATCCACTAAGAAAAAATTCGCCAACCTGCTAAATTTCAAACGGGTGGTTTTAGCGGTTCGAGGTGTAGCGATGCACGTCTTCCCAGTCTACTGTGACGCTTTTCACGCTGACAAAGAAAGGAACTACTACACGTCGCATTTTGAAAGCGTGCTTTGAGAAATTTTGCCAGTTGTTTTGTTTGTGCTGAAAAGAATGCAACAATGGCAAGGCATCATTCAAGTCCAAGAAGAAGGTGTCAACATCAGTTTTCATGTCTGAAAGATGCTGCTCATTGAAAACCCGCAGAACTCAACAAGAGATGGTCTGTGTGTCTTTTGAGAGCAATCTGTCACTTTTTTTCTACTTTAGGCATCGAAAGGCAGTCACGAAAAGCAATTTTGCAGATCGAAGCAATATCATGCTCCACAATCTCCAAAATGCAAACGCTTCACATTACCCCAAATTTACAAAACACAATTTTCTTATGTACAATGGTGCACACACAAAAAAAAAAAGTTAGCCATTGGCAAAGATAGAGGAGGAAGCGTAGGTTCCGAGTGGACGATAATATCTTATCTCTAGATCGATCCTTGTAGTGTTTATTCAGTCCTTTTAACTTGCAAACGACCAGTCTCTCCGCCACAAAATGCTACATTTTGACTAACATGGACCCTACACATTTTACTAAATCGAACCGAGAAAATCAATCCAACCCCAAACCTTCAAAATCGTCCGAAAGATGGCATCCGTAAATTTGACCAGATGGCTGGTATTTTGTTCCATGATTTAGAGTTCAGCATTTTCCTAAGGTAACTTCAAGCTCATGATGCCAACAGTTCTTGCCAAATCGATTCTGCCTCACGGATGCCGAATCATTTCTTGACTCACTGGGTGGTGTGTCAATCGAAATCCAGCACAAAAACAAACGCCTGAGCTTGTCGATCGACTCGCATCTTCCATCATTGCGTCCTTAACGATAACGGCAAATTTCTGTAGCAACGACTTCAATTTCTACTTCTGGAAGAACACAACGTCGCCACGCGGTGCTCAATAATCGACCGCCCAGTCATTTTCCTGGAGAAAAGCATCGACCACTTCTTTCATCGCCAAGTTAGGAATCAACTGGTCTTGGGTAAGATCCATTCTCGTAACGGGATCGAAATGACCAACCCGCTAAAATTGAGATAAACAATGTTGATGACACCTGAGAAGTCGAATTGGTTCATTGTACACCCAAACAAATATACCTGTAAGTGCTCTTCGATATCTTTCCGATCGTAAGTGATGCCACTGGGCGTAATCACTGGTTCGCGCATGAGTTCAAAGCTTATTTTCCCACAGAGATAATCTGGGACGTCACGCTTCTGCAAAATTTCTCATTAGAGACACACGTTTCTACACATTGAGAAAAAAACGAATGCTCACCCGCCGTCGATCGTCCACTTTGGCAAAAACAGAGTTCAGTTCAGCTACGCACCTGTCCTGAGACAAGAAAAGTCGAACACAAAAATTAGCATCGGCCAGAGTCGAATTTCTCAACATGCAAAGAGAAAACACGCACGCTTACACATTGTTCTTCAATCTTGGCAATTTCCTCGCACATTTCTGTGTAGTCTCCCTTCTGCTTCAACTTGTCTATCAGTCTACAAAACATCATCCCACAGTCATTGTTACCAATCGACCAACAAACTTGAAGGGAACAACAACTACCACCGTCTCACTGAACCTCATCCGAGGCGCATGATGACACGTAGGTTATTATAAAATCATTACCTGTCCTTGTCTTCTCTGACTAGTTTATTGAGGTAACTTTGGAGCTCTATCTCCTGGGCGACTCGTTTCTCTTCCATGACATTCCAACGCTTTTTTTTACCCATTCGTAGCTGGCTGGCAACATCGTCCCCAAAGTTCAGCTTCTGCTCCCTGGCCAGGTCGTGCGCTACGAATAATCGACCGAACATCTGTATGCACCCAGCAAGAAAAATCGCAACCGGTGTGTCGTGTCACTAACCTCTTTGCAAGTGCTTGATGGCCTCGTCAAAGGAATCCAGTTCGAGCAGTGCTTGTCCGAGGAAAAAATGTCCTTTGACCAACAGGGGGTCCATGTCAAGCGCCCTGCGACAGTCCTGACACGCTAGCTCCCATTGCTTCAGCTTGAGGTAACACAACGCCCGGTTGGTGAACAAGATGGGCGTGTTCGGGCTTTTCATCTAATCAGTATCACGAGTTAAACATTACCAAATCGTATCAGCTACTCGCACATTAAATTTAGTACCAATTGGTCAGTCGGTCCATCGTTCGATCGATTGATCGGTCAACTAACTAAGTGACTAACTACCAAGTGTTGTAACTACCAAGAATTTTACTTACGATAGCTTTGTGATAACACGCGATAGCCTCTTCATATTTCCTCGCCGAAAACAGGCGATTGCCTTGTTCTTTCAGATCCATGATATGTGAGTTAGAACATCACTCCTCTGTCAACCGTCTAAATACACCGGTTATCTAGCTGCCACACCAAAGAGCAAGCTGTGAAGACGACGACGATGACTCCTCTATTTATTTCGGCATACGTACGTAACTACTAACTGTTGTCTCGACGTTTTGTTGTGTTTCTTCACAGCCTGTCTTGGAATCGAGACGAGAACAGGAGTGACGAGTTTTTTTTTCCGGGTTGCAACACTTGCCGTGTTCTTCACTTATCATCCGAGCGTTTGCAAGGGAAGTCTTGCTAGCCTTTTAGGTTCAGCATTTCATCCACTTTCGACACTATTAGTTTTAGTGGCACACGATTTCATTTTGCAGTGTACCGAAAACGGGGAACGAGCGAGCAAAGGTCGTCTACTCGTCACTACACTTCTACTTCTATCAGCCGGAGCCGAGACGAAAGAGAGAGAGACGCCCTACAGCACCGCCTGTTGATGATACGCATCTTAACGCGACAAGCCTTCGGTTTTTGTTTCGATTCGAAACTTGGATTATTTTTTTTTAATTAACGAAATACTGTACTGTATTTAAAAATAAGTACAGTAATTTAAAAAATGAGGTGTTTTTGTGGTAAAAAGAAAAAAAAATATCACTTTTATTTTTTACAAAAAGTTAGTTTACTTTTCTGGTGATGTCAAGCTTTTGAGCTCATTTTTTTGGTAGGTTCCCAATAACCTACAGAGCTGAAATTGTAAACATAAACATAGCCCGTAGGACTCTTCTATTAAATTTTGAGAGATCCATGTCATGTCATTTCAAAGAAATTGACATGTGAAGTGGCTATTTGTTAAGGCATAAAAGTGTTGCTGAGTAAAATGTTACATACAGTAGAGAGTAGACTTTTACTAATCTGGCTATTCCTTGCCCAGGAAATGCAGCATTAAGGAAAATGCCGAACTATTGAGAGAAGTGCATAAAAAACGTTAGTTTAATTTTTTACTAAACTCAATGTTGCCAGTTTGCTGAATGTAGTGTTTAAAACAAAATCTAAATAAGACACAAATATATGATAGGTAAAGAAAAACACGATCACTACGGTACGTAATATCTATGATAGTATCATTTATCATACTGTCCTATTCACTGATATCAGTGCTGTAGCCTTTTTTACATCACGGCAGGATGTCGGATTATTGAGGGACGGATTAGCAAGAGACTACTGTATTTAGTACAGCCAATGGTGCAAAATGTTTATAACCAAATTACACCATTGTTGTAAATGGTGTAATATACAGTATATATTTATAGTATACAAGACAATCAAAGTAAAAAAAAATAGTTTACGAAAAGATGACATATCGGCGTATGAGTTTATCTACATCTGAGTAGGCCTAATGTTTCTTTAAGGCGACATGAAATTGGGCATAAAACACGCGTTCTCAGTCTGAGTGTTCCATATATCAAAAGCCACATACGGAAAACGGCGTTTAGCACTTGTGGTAGCAATGTAGAGCACCTGAAACTTAAAAGCCGTCGATTGACGGACGCCAAAGACACTCCCGAACAAAGTAAATCAATGTAAGAATGAAATGGATGCCCGCTCTCTTTTAAAGTCCTCACTAGTTCTCTCAAGCGATGGTACTTCACCAAGTTAATGTTTGTGTTCACAAACATTAGTTGCTACTTATGTTTGTGTTGGTATGGTAACACATTCACTAAGTTATGTTATGGATGCTTTGTTTTTAGTTATTGAGGAAAACGTGTTTTTTTTTTCTATTCACTTGTTATATCTTGAGTTGGTGATATTTTCTGGACGAAACAAAATGGAAAGTAATATAAAAATAAAAGAAAAATTTCTTAGTTATTATTGAACATGAACAGAATGAAGTTTTTGTTTTCTTTTCAAACTAGTTTGTGGTAAGGAACAGTACAGTAGAAGCAATGAGGTCTTGATGCGTTGATGTGCAACGGATAGACAAAGTTATGGCAGCTAAGACTGTAGCTTTCAAGCCTTTATTTATGAAACAAAATAATAGCAAAAATGTAAAGTTGTAAACCAAGTTTCACAACTTGCCAAGTAAAAAAAATCACCAGAAACAAAAGATCGGGAATTAGTCAAAATAGACCACAAAGACGTTAAAGAGAGCACACACATACCCACAACGGTCAAGCCAGGTTGAATAAAATAAAAGGTGGTAAAAGAACAAATCACATTGAAAATATGATTTAATATAAAATGATCCAAAATCAGTATGCATCAGAATGTTGTAGAATTTGTTTCATCATCATTGACGACGGGTTAATGTCTAGACTCGTCAATATAGGGCTTACAGATAGTTTACAGCAATTATAAAAAATGAAAACCACATTGCCATTAATTTTGATTTACATAAATTGTTTTGTAAATATGTTTTAATTTACATCAGCTTGACTGTTTGGAATTTCATCACTCCATTCGTGATGGAATGGACAAAAATTCAAAAGTCACATTTTTAAATATGTATCACATAGTAAAAATTTTTTATCCGTATTGTTTGTTTTAAGTATTTAATCTCATTTTGTACTCGTTTAAATTTTTGTCTCTTGTCCGGGATGCAAATAAATAATTAAATACATAAATAAATGTCCTTTTGCGAGTGGAAAGAAGCTACCCGTGCAGTTCAAATATGAAGCTAACGAAAGTAATTTGTTATCCGAGTAGGACAATATCAAAGTTGTTCAATAGCAACACTGACGTTTGTTGAGTCACCAAAAGTAGACCAACGCAAAACCTCATGGAGAAAGTCCTTTTCTTCGATCTGCTGCCCAAACGCGTTGTAACTCATACTTCAGGAAGAGTGCAAAAACCAAGGAAATGAGAATTAATTTTTTAATGCCCGACTTCACGCGACGTTCGAACATCCGAATGCTATAAAAAATGGTTGAAAGCAAGTTTCACTCGATCTAACCCCTCACGAATCGAAACAGTGCGCCAAAATTCATTAACAGAACCTCCCTTGGCGACTTTATTAACTTTGAAGCAAAGTAATCTTGTCTAAATAAAGGTCTGTAACGACTTAGCATCATGACTTGCGGTAGAATTTGTTAACTCCGCGTTTCGAGCTAAAATTGCGTCCATTTAGATTTTGGTACCCCAAAAATTTTTTTAACGTATAAAATTTAACGTTAAAACTATGTCATTTTTTGCTGATTTGTTTTGTTTTATTTTATTTTACTGTTGACTATGAATCGTCCTTGAACCCTTGGATTGCTTTTAATAAACTTGAATTTAACGCTTCCGAAACGAACGTCCATTTACCGAACGACTGAAGCGTCTATCTCACGAGGCAATTGACGATTTGACAGCTGGTAGTCGGGTCATTCGGAAACGAACGACTACTACGCTTACGGTGTTGGTTGATTTGGTTCCGTGGAATTAGAAGAGAACCTTTCACTATCACTCTTCCGCTGGCCAAACACACCTTGCTCGTTCCCTAATGTTCCGTGACGACCGGCGGCCGACCCGAGTGACCGTGTCGGCGGAAAATCCAACTCTGCTTCCTAGCATTTGAGGCAGAGTGGCCCCTTCTTCCACCCGCATCGTCGACAGGAAGGAAGAATGTAATGATGACCATCTCATTTATTCGAGTTCCCGATGACCTGTCGACGTCGGTAGATCGTGACTGACCTTTGCAGTAATGGGCTAAGAATAGTCTAGTCCAGTCGTCTCAGCAGCATTACAGCCAGCAAACACCAGTGCAAAAAACTGGTCCTCGTCATCCAGTCATCATCTCGATCCCTGCTGTTCATCATCTCGATCCTTGCTGCTCATCTTCTCTTCATGGCGTGGATGTGGACCTTAATGATGATGTGGTTTCTCGGGTCCACCTCCAGCGAAGGAATCCATTCTATCGTCTCTTCGTCATCGCCACCGTTCGATTCTGTCACGTTGAAAGGTAAGTCATTAAACTTAAGCTTTGGTCGGCGACTGGGTTGTTTCGATCACGGCTCCAACATTTCAGGCCACGCCATGGAGCTGTACAACCCTCTGACGGAGACATGTTGCGGAGGTCGCGTGTTTGCTCGAGCCCGCCACTCGCCCTTGCGCTGCTGCGGTTCGGCCCAGTACGACCCGACGAGGCAGCAGTGCTGCGGGGAATCTACGGTGCGACCCCGGGTTTCGGGTGTTGCATGTTGCGCCAACACCACCTTCCACACGCTTCGCGCCGTGTGCTGCGACGGCCATCCGGTGCCTTTCCGCCACGCTCCCCGCTTCCTAGGCCACGCGCGTTGTTGCGGCCGGAACGCCGTCTACGACGACCGCAACCAGCTGTGCTGCGACGGCCACGTGGTAGGTCGTACTTCCGAGCACGAGAGATGTTGCGCCAACGCGCCTTTCCACCCGCAACGCCACTTGTGTTGCGAGGGACGTCACCTCGTCGAGCGTCGACGCTCCGGAGGAGTCCATGCTCTTTGCTGCGGTAGGTTGACCATCTTCCTTGAATCCTTCGATCGGCAGCCTATCTTTCCCCTCTTCTTTGCCTAGCCTCGAATAAGAATAATCTTAAAATAAAGGCAAAAGGAGGGGGTATTTGTCGAAAGAGCAACGTTCCACCCTCGTCGCTGCTCTGGCCAGAGTGCACGATTTTTGCTAGTGACGATAACGAATAAATCTATCCACATCACTAGAGTTTTAAACCAAGTGCAGCCAAAGGGTAAACATTCCCGAAAACCGAAAATTTGACAATGTATAAAAATAGTTATAAATTATGTAGGCCAAGTGCGAAGACAATATTGCACATTTCACTACCTGCCCGAAAAAATTCTGGCTGCGCTATTGCGGGTATACTAACTGGCTCCGATCGTCTTTTCTCAATTTGTTCGATTCAAGCGTTGAGGGTTCCCCTCTTTCTCTTTTTACGTAGGTTCCTCGAGTGCTTATGACCCGCGCACGCAGCTGTGCTGCAATGGCACGGTAGTCGAGCGCACTCACGGCGACACATCGCGCTGTTGCGGCCACCGGCTCATCGACACTTCGACCACGGTCTGTTGTCCTTCTCCCGGGACCAGTCAGCACGACGAGGTAGCTCACGCTTCTTCGAGTCTCCTCGACGCGTCGTCAGCCGCCTGCTGCGGAAGCGTCGCCTTCGACCCGACCACGCGTGCCTGTTGCAACGCCACCCATCTCTTCGACCCCGCCGAAGCTCTTTGCTGCGACGGTCATGTCGTTTCGCGATCACCCGCCATCGGTCACGGGGCCGCCGCCTGCTGCCGACATCAGCTCTACGACACACGCACCCACGCTTGTTGCGGCGGAAAGGTTCGTATAATCGTGAATTAAAAAGAGTAAAGGGTGTGTGATTTGGTCTCTCATTTTTAGATCTCTCTTGTGATAAGGGTGGGGTAGGTATTTGGTTTTTTACGAGGGCACCGACTGGTCATACGGTTGTGCCATTTGGCCCTCAGACTTTATTAAATCGGAATGTACACGAATGATGATGAGGTGAGGATGATGAAGAGTTTTATGAAGCAGGAGGAAACGGGAGAACCCCGAGAAAACCTGCCCCCCCCCGTGGTACCAGACCGCAAACTGAATTCGCATGGCACGAGTGGAAAGTGAACCCGGGCATTACAGTACGGTTGACGCAAAACCAGCTACCGCACCGACACCAAAGCCACTCGAATTGAAACCTACCGATCGAAGTCGTTAAAATGTTTTTATAAAGAACAAGTTTTTTCGGAATAAAGTACAAAGAAACCGTCCAGCTCCTCTTCAGGTGCCAAAATTTTCCCCTCGATACGCGATAAAATCTTAACGAGTCATCTTTCAATGTTTTATTTTTATTTTATTGTTTTTAATTTCAAAACTTCACGTCCCATAGGGAAGTAAAAAGGATTCTAAAACTGGAATAAGAAATAAAAGAGAGTAAAATACAAACAAACATGGAAAATGGTCAATTAAAATTGAAGTTAATATGTTTATGTAATTGGCATTTAATGCATTCCCTTGTACACAGTTTCTTTGCTTTACAAGTATAAGGAAATCGACGGAGATTTTACGTCCAATGTTTCCTCCTTACGCTCAGAACATATTCCCATCTTTCACTGTTGATCACGGAATTTGTTACCTTACAGTATTAGGAAATTGTTGTTTGTTTGCTCACGTGAATCCTTGCATTTCAAACTGAAGTCATTTTGGCAAAAAGTTGTTTTTGTTTGTGTTTTTATTTATTCGACCTTAATGATCAAAACATAGATACTATTCTACGGTGGTTTTTCACCTCGGTTTCTGGTAATTGTAAATAAATAAATAAATAATCTATCGATAAAGGTTATTATTTTATTTTTTTTAATATACTGTACTCCAAATTTGTATTGAGCTTTATGTTCATTATTTTATGAGCGTTGTTCATCAATTCTAATGTCATTTAACTTTTTGTTTTAGTGTACCGGTACTGATAATATTTTTTGTACGTGTTCGTACTTTTATCCCATGAGGATGCACAATAACTAATAACAATTTTTGCTCTTCCTTCTTCAGGTGTCGCCTCGTTTGCCCGAACAGACAGCGTGCTGCGATGTCTCGCCTTACGACCCGACACGTTTCCTGTGCTGCGGGCGACAAGAGGGCTCGATGGCTCAGCTGGTTTCTCGTCGTTCAACAGACGACTCATGCTGCGGCCGCCGAGTGATCGACACGAAAACACAAACGTGCTGCTACGCGAATGACGCCTCCACCGCCATCGTCGTAAACGCGTCGAGCCACGGGGGACGAAAACGATGTTGCGGAAGCGTGCTCTACGACCCGGAACGGCAACTGTGCTGCGGCCTCGACGACGTTCACGACGACCTCCGAGAGCCGTCGGTGGTAGCGCGCGATTCCAGCCGAGAAACTCGTTGCTGCGGCCGCACGACGTACGTGTCGCCGGAAGAAGGGTGCTGCGGGGGAGTTGCCTACGCCACCAACGGTACTTACGGCTGTTGCGGGGGGGTGCTACACGACAAAGCCGAAGAAGTGTGCTGCGCGGACCAACTGGTAACGGTGGCCGATCCTTCGCGTACCGCGTGCTGCTTCTCTTACATGGTGGACGAGTTTCGCGTCCAGTGTCGTGGTCAAAGCGCCCTGTTACCCGACGGCTCACCTCTTCCCCCGCACGGCCCCTTCCCCGTTGCCGTGTGTACGTAACGCGCGCTCTTGAAAAACTTGTCTCTTCGAAATCAACACTCATCGTGTGGATCTCTTTGTTTCTTTGATACAAATAAATCGTTCCACCCAAACGTTATAGTTTCTCCTCTTTTATTGAGCTTTCGGCTCAAGTTCAAGTGTGATGTTCCCGCTTTTCGCATACGTCGCCTTCAAACTGCCTACAATCGTCTAATTAGAATACTGTTTCGTCTTACCATATATCAACACATGACCAATTTCTTCTAACTCGTAAATCTCCCAGATGATAACTTATTGTCGACTTTTAGAAATAAGTAACGGCCTCGTTATTATGTCCACCCACTGCATTTCCTCAATCAATATATATTTTTTTATTTATTTATTTATTTTTACGATCCTTACTTGGAACAACCAAAAATACAAATTTGCTTAAATTAAGCCTTATAAGATAATGATAAGAAACTTTTTGTAAGCATAAGTAGTGATTCTAATTTTTATAGAAACAAAAAATATTACAAGATCGAGAGTTAATGAAACATTTTATGTGAAAAGATGATGAGCAAGATTTATCTAACGAAGACATCCCAGAAATACCAAAATTGAGATTTTACTACTACTCGTGTAGATTCTACTACTACAGTGATACTACTACTCGACATATTGTAGATTCTACTACTATTAGACATAATTATCGTTACACTTCACAAACTCCACATTTGAATCATACGATCATTTAGCTTTTTTTGAATATTCAGTGATTTTTATAGTCATGCATAATCTGGTATTTTTGCTGTTTGTTTTTTGTTTGATGTATTTAAATTGCCTTTTGTTTTTATTAATATGTATTGTTTTTGTCTTTACCTCTTGAGGTGCTTTCTTGAAATAAATTAAATAAACAAATCCTATCTCTATATCGACTGTCGTTGATTTCCTTACAAGCTATTCCAAACATGGAATAACCTTCCCTTTCACATTCGAAAAACCCCTTTAACGTGTGTTCAGCATAGTTGCATCAAACGATGTTCTCATTACTATTCAATCATATTTTACATTGTACTGTGTAATTTCTTTCGTTGTTTTATCCTCAGTGGATGTTAAATAATAAAAAAATAAAGTTTGGAATTCACGATTTTATGTATAAAACCGGCTTTTAGTCAGTTTTTTTTTTATCCTCGTTGTGTTTTATTTTTGTGTGACTATAACCAGTAGGATGCTGTTGTATTGAATGAAAAAAAATAAATACATAAATGAGATCGTTAGCATTCCCTCGTGTCGTGTAAGCACATAAAAGTCTGAACATGTTGGCAAAAGGAAAAATTCGGTATATGTCATAGCTTATAAGGCTATATTTTATTTTTATTTTATTCTAATGCGTCATAAAGTGACAAATTATTTTATTTATTATTGATACGTTCCGTGAGGACAAAGTTCAAACAAAAGAAACGACAATTCAAAAATATAGTGTTAGCTGTATAAAACACACAACAGACGTAAAAATATTTAGGAGTTATAATTGACAACAATATGACATTTTCTTCCCATACAGAAACACTCATTACCAGACTACATAAAATGGTATTTATACTCAAGAGAATTAAGAATATCTTGACTATAAAAGAAAAAAAATATATGTTAAATCAAAAATTAACTCTATACTAATTTATGCGATTTTGGTGTGGTCACACACTTCTAAATACAGGATTCAACGATTAAAAACCGCCTATAACAATCTCATCCGCATTCTTTTCGGTTTTACCCGTTATATACTTCAATTTCAAAAAAATTAAAAAACTTTAAAACTACTGAACATACATCAACTTATACTTTATTTACAATTAAAAGAACTCTATTTAATAGTAAGTGATAAATGCCACCCCTTACATCAAATTATCAAGCAGCAGAACAAAAAAGAACTTTTAAGTTCACATACAATAAAGAGACCCCATTCAATAAATTTCCCTCAGACTCTTGTTTTTTTTTTTTTTATTTATTCATAAAACGATCAGAGCAATCGAAAATAACAACAAAACAACAAAAACTAGTCAATAAGATTAATATGTTGGAACAAGCACTTATTGAATTTTGATACAATTTTTTTTTCCAAAGTACAAGATGTCAGTTTTCTTATCCTTATAGGCAA
>JAQIWH010000400.1:0-52084 GCA_034695005.1 Cryptops parisi | reverse complement strand
TTATAGGATAAAAAATATTTTTATTGTACATTGTTCAGTTCAGAGTGATCTTAATACTAGACTATGAATAAAACATTCATGCATATTGGTAAAATATATCCAGTTAAAAATTGACTATGTACAAAACATAAGTAAGTAGACAAAGTTGATACCAAAGTACAGCTTAACTGCTATGCACTGTAATTACTCTTAAATTTGTAATTAGATTTAAAGCCAACATTATATCATGCTGTTTACTTAAACACAATAAGTAATGGTCAGCTGTTTCGAAATTTGTACCTTTGTATAGATATGTAGGTGCGAAGCCTTTGATCTGGTTAAACACAAATAGAAAATATTAACGTTTGAAAATTTTAGTTGACATCGATTACACATTTCAAGTAACATACAAAAAAGGTTGCATTTTTCATCGATGCACATATACATACTGTACCATAAAGGACAGAAAAACGAATACATGGTTGTTTATGTTACCATCACAACAACCAACTGTTAATAATTTGACAGACATCTTCATCACTTGACTTTACTTTGCTTTAACTTACACAGAAAACTACTGCGTGTCATTTGCAAACTATTTTTATAATGTTCTGTTCTAACTTTTGTTGAAATAAACCAGTGACGTGTATGCGAAATTAAATTCTCTTAAAAATGAGTGAATAAAACGGTATCTTTTCCATTTGCAAATGTTGATAAACTGTATGATTATTTTACTGCAAATGTTGATATCGAGGTCGTTCGTTTAGGCATTATCAACGAGCTCGATGCAAGGTGAACGCATCATCATTCGTGTCTCGAATCCACCCACGTTTTAAAATGCAAAGCGGTTTCCACAGCATACACAAGCGTATTGAACAGGGAGAATACCTGAAATTAATAGAATTATCATTTGGATTAAAAAATAATAATAATAATAATAATAATCCATAACAATCTCATTGTCAACGATGTAAATTTTGTTTTTAAATTCGTCAAGTCGTAGTAATAGTCAACTACTTACACCAGCAGTGATGTAAGCGTCCCAGCGAGATGGGCTCCAGAATATAACCAAAGTTGGCTTATGCGAATCTGTCTGTTGTAGCATTACAATCATGGCAATGAAGTAAAGAACTGTGGCTACCGCTGAATAAATTGTTTCCTACAAATATAATGAAAAATATATGGCTATATAATAATAATAATATACATATATATTTGGGAAAACGAAAATTGTTCTAAAGACTAGTTTCACATCACAACACAAGTTAATATTTTTCTATTTTTATCATTATTATTATTACAAATTTATTCTTTCAACTTGTTTCCAATGGTGTACTTTTTATATTAAGAATATTTCAATATAAATGACATAGGAAACAGGATGCATTTAGAAAGGGAAAAACAACATTAATTACATTTCAAACACGAAGTGTTGTTTCTGTAATGCATGAAAGTTTATATTTTTTATTGAATTCGGTCGGTGTCTTTGCATCTATCTAAGATAGATACCTAATTAAATCTTGTTTTTGATATTTTCGTTTCTAGTTGTAGATTGACTTGGGTTTCTAAAACAGTGTTATGTTCTTCCAGAAATGTTTGCTTACCAATAACTGCCAAGGGAAACGAGGAATAATGCTGGTAACGGTGAAAAAATGAACGCACATCCATAGGAAAGTGCCAATGAAACATATCACGATGACAAATAGGAACCAATGAACATAATTCAGCAGAGCTGGAGCTGCACATGCTATACAGATGATTGCAATCACCTGAAATACAAAAAGGTAATTAAATTATAGGAGTGTAACATCAATTAATTAATTAATTATTTATCAATGAAGGAGTTCATAGTTATTATATGTATTTACACTTTTTGTCAGTGTTTGAGCACTGTTGGAATGTCCACAATGTTCATCATCTACTTTACAGTATACTGTATATTCTAACTAGGCATTGGTGCTCCAAATTTAATTTGGTCTTTGAAATTAGAAAGCGATAGATTCATTCTCCAGTTTTGTAAAGGTGCAGGTATGTTAATTACAGCTAGCTACACGAATTGTATGTGTTAATTAGGTGTAGGTATTTAGTATGATATCCACTGTCTAATTAAACGTTCAGTGCCCTGGGTGAGTTGGTAAGCAATCTTACACGAAATCATTTGTGAGCAACCACTATGCTTAAGCTACATGGAAATTATTTTAATGGAACGAAGCTTTATGAAACTTCAATTAGAAAACCATGCGTGTTTTTGTAGAACATCAACAAAAATGGGCATCGTAATAATTTGCATCTATAATCATTTCAACGAAGAAAGGAATTTCAAATGGAACAGGTGTAGAAATTAACTACTGTTGTCAGGTTGTTTTCTTTTCTTTCGATATTGTTATTGTTTTGTTTTGTTTTGTTTTGTTTTTTCTCTAAAGTGAAAGCGATCACATCCCAACTACTAAAAACAATAGAACAAAACTTTGTAAAAAATAAACCGAGACATCGTTTCAAGAACAAAGCATAAAGAACACAGCCTCAATAATTTCCTTCCAACTATCTCAATATGGTAGGGTAAGGGAGGAGGAACAACTAACTATCATCGAGCAAAATAGAAAACTTTTTGTCTTTTTATTTTGATATTTCCTGAATAGGATGTTTTATCAATCACCATGATACTCATGTCCTCAAAAACTGATAGTAATGGCTAAAGTTTTGTTTTGAATGGTAGCTTTACCTACTGTATGAAGATTCTTTATGTCATTGGTGATTGCAACCTACTCTCAATATGTGGCCTTGTAACATGAGTGCTGGATTATAAGATACAATTTAAAGACGTTATTGTGGTCATCGTTAGTAAGCAACTGTTTCTAGTGTTCCAAGGCTATATTAAGGCTGTTTCTGTTGAAAAGAAAATAATAGTAGTACAGCATATTAGGTATAAATAAGCAAACAGCTTTGCTAGCAGCAACTGTTTTGTTTCGATGACAATTGAATAACTAGCACTTCCTGGAATAATTGTAATACACAAAAAATAAAGGTTTCACTTTGGGACGAGGCCATATCCATTGCAGTTCAGTTTTAGTTGTGTTGTTAACTGAGAATCAATTTGCATTTTTGCAGTGGTGCAAAGATCTAAATGCTGACCCAAACCTTTGAAATGTTTACTTTCGATCGATTGATCAGATTCCTTACAGTCGTTCAAGGAATGCTTGATGTACGTACAGTACATAAGTTTAAATACCGTTTGATGTCTGGCTTTTTTTTTATCACCATGTATGTCTATCTAACGTGTAAGCAATAGCAGCAGCATAGAACTATATTAGCATAGAATGCATGGTTTATGAACCATTCATCGAAGCAAACGTTCCAAGAACTTTGCGTTTGAATGTGATGCTGGCTTCTAACTTTTTTAGTCGTGTTTTTTTTCGTGTGTGTTTCCAGCAAAAGCTGTGCAATTTGTATACTTGTGCTAACTTGAATCTTGAGTCTTAAACAATAAGACTTTTTAAGACTCAGTCTAATCATCTTTTAAGTTCAGTATACTAACCAAACCAATAGTCTTTTAAGTTCAGTATATTAGAAGTGTTGAAATGACCCTACTAATGTCAATAATTTGAAGTTAAATTCTGATAATCATGCGAAAAATTGACGTCATGATTTGCTACTACAGTGGAATCCCATTATTATTGATAATGCGGATAATGTTATTAGCTGGCTATAGTTACACACTAATACTCCCGAAGTGATCACTATAATAGCAAATAATGAATATGGTGAGTATTTGCTATTAGTAGCATCTTTCTTTCTTGTTGTATACAATTGAGTTGTATACAATTTGAATATGACACTCTGTTTTCCATTTCTTTGTGATTATTGTTGAGGTGCTCGTTCAAAGAATTTTGCGCCTCTCAAAACCAAATTCCTCGAAAAAAATTTTTTTTTAAAGTTATTAATTTGGCCATATTTCACAAAACATTATCTTTCACTCTTTTTCAGCTTAGTCTACAAGTATAATGTTTGTTTTTTTCATTTGTTGTAATCCTCGTGCGAATAATGAGGGATAAGGAGATTTGTATGAAGATACTTTTCAAGAGCAGGGGGAGCAACACTTTCTTCTCTGTTGTAGCTGAAGACAGTGTTGTTGTTTTTTCTTATTATTATTATTATTCTTCTTCTTCTTTACCTGGCTAGTTTCAAGGCCAGTGCTTTGGAGTCAATGACATGGCCGGAAAAGAGGGAAAAGAACTTTTAGTAAATGAAGAGAAAAAAATGCTAAGCCAAGGTTAGGGAGGGTAAACCAACAGTGTTCTGCTTCAAGAACATTTCCATTTCATTTCATTTTACGCTGGTGGTGGGGTGCGTCGATTTCTCTTTCTCAGAATTTGAAAGTATAAAAATGCGGAAACTATACTGGAACTTGTTTCTACAAAATTGCTAATTTGCTTTTTCAGTGTACTTTGCTAGCTAAGGGTAATGCCACGTGAAAGAAAGTATGTTTGCAGTAGTTTATCGCTCAAGATATCAGGATATGTGCATAAGGAAGTCCAACATTCAGATGACAATTCCAATGCTAACTAACGCTTTTTTTTATATTGTAACTGTTGAATAGTGACTCCATTGAAATCACTTTTGGGAGGTTTATGTTTGATTGGGATTGGGATTCTAATGTTCTGACAAACTTTAACATGTTTACTATTCAATGTCGATTGAATAGTAAACAATTCTAAGCAGTTTTTCATTTAATTTTGTAGCAAACCTTTCACTGTTGGGTAGTGGTAGGCTGAAAAATAGTGGGGCCTTCTAGCATTTAGGGGGTCAGTTTGGCGGGTTCAAATTCTTTAATGATTGTCAACTATGCGGAAGTTCGATGCTGTCTGGAGTATTTATAAGAAAAAAGTTTGTTCCCCCATCTTACCCAACAGGCGTAAAATGATTGCATTGCATGTTGCATCTTTCTTCAGCGACTGCCCTTGGCCCCTGAGCCTACATGGCATTTTTGAATGAGTGCCATTTCATGGCATGCGAATTCTTCTATTAATTTGTGAAATAAAAAATTAGGCCAATTGGCTTTTACGAATTGAGTTCCATGGTAATTATAGAAATAGCCATAACCATAAATGTGTATGGCTAAGAACACATTGATGGAATGAAAACATGTCTGATAGACAGTCTTCAAGAACTAAGAATATTTGTTCTTGAAGACTATCTATATAAACAAAAAAAGTGCAGAAGAACAGCAATGGGCAACTAAACGTTTGGAAACGAGCAGTAGTATTGCTAACACTTTGAGATGACATGGCATCAGTAGGTGGCCTACTCATGCATGTGTGTTGAATAGTTATCTCATTCTGCAAAATACAGAAAATGTTTGTTTAACTTTGAATTACTAACACTCATCGGTATTCAAAAGATGCTCAGAGTTGTGAGTTCTGTTCTTAGACTCAATTTTGAAGTTTTCAATAACAGTCTTTTGCAAATTCCATATAAGAAAATGAGGATTGTTGAAGTTACATTGTGCAATATGTAACCCTGTTCTCTAGCTAGCTACTAGAAGTACAGCACTACTATATTCCAAGTTATTACTAGATAGATTGACTGGACTGGAGTCTACTAATCTATACTACTACTATTACCATATACAGTATTGTTACAATGGTGGTTAGATAGGCAATTGATTCTGAGTGAAATCGAATCTGAATAAGGAAAAGATTTTTGCGACATTGTCCTTGAAATCAAGGTGAAGTAAAGCAAATGGAAAAAATCACTGATGTCGTCATGGTTGCCTTCTGCATTTGTTTCAGTCCATGATAATAAAGCTTGTTGTCATTGTGATGTAGGATTTATTAGTAACTTTATTTATGTAGCTGAGGTTTACTTTCACTTCTTCCTGGTGTCATTTGTTTGACTTTTTCGTTGTTGGATTATTTGAATGTACGGTACTATACTAAAACATTTTTCCTGATTGCCTACTGTTTTAATGGTGGCATTTACCATTGGACCGTGTTCAGATATATACGTAATTGTGTTGTCTAATACCGATACCCTACCATCATTTTCGTTTTTGCTTAGAGACGACTATGTATGAGAGAATTCAATGCTGGCGTGTGATGCATCACATTAAAATATTCGTAACTATTTTCAGTGGCTCACTGAAACATACTCATTCCAAACTACATATGGGGATTTGCTTACCCATATCATTCAAATCTTTCATTTAAAATGTTTTATTTCCAGGAAATTAGCAAAATTGAAAATTTATTGACTAGGAAACTGGATTTCCTATTAGAGTAGCTCCTTGATTAAATTTGTGGAAATCACATTTGGGTTTTGCTTTGTGGATATTATTGGCAAAATTAAAACAAAACTTTTGAATGGTGAGATAAATGGTGGACTCTTAAAAACCTTATGTGCAAAATTATACTGGTTAATAAATTCTTGACGAGGATAGAATTTTGTGCCCATTATCACAAATACGTTGACCACTGGCATGACATGTTCAGTGCAATAAGCCGTGGTAGTGGGATTGTGGTTTTACATTCATTTATTTTTAGTTCAAACTTTCAATTAGGATGCACTTCCATACACTCCTATCGTATCTGTTCTTTTAAAACTCACAGTTTATGATAGGCTACATGATGAGGTTTTTACTCGATGTTTTATAGAAAGTTAATCAATTTCTGTAAGGATGTCCATCATCATCATCATCATATTTAGGGTGTTTGATCAACTGTATAAGAACTTGTCATTGTATTATTGTGAACAGAGTTTAAAATGACAACGTGTTGAATTATCGTTTGACATTATTGATGCATAAGGTGTAACTTACCCACTCTACGACTTTCAAGATTCCTGGCAGACTCGTGAAATACTGAGGATTGATTTTTAATCCTTCTAGAGATATGATGGTTCCGGTTGTGTTATTACTTGTTCCATTAACAGGTGCTGCTGTGGATCTATTGGATTGTGCATTGTTTTTCTGATTTTCTTGCTGATTTTGTTGTTGCGTCTCAGCCATGTCTATTGCTTGACCACTAGTGGTTAACAATGCTCACGGTGGGGATTGCACTTGCAGTAGACCTTCCAACAGCAAGTAGCGTAGTAATGGTAGTCGTATAGTAGTAGTGGTTGTAGTAGATTTTCTTGTCAGGATCGAGCTTGGAAGCTTTTTCCCCCGCACTGCAACTTCGTTCTAACGGCTCAACCTGTTGCTTCTAGAATTGCAGCTAATCTTTACTTTCCAATAAAAGTCGAGCCACGTTTTCAGATAGAATCCACGCTTGGAAATTTTAAAGTTGTAAATGGTTGATGAATTTGTTTCTGGCTGGAGAGTGCGTTTCCTTTGCCCCGGGCAGTTACGTGGCCCAACGCTCACCTAACTCCTCCTCTGCTACCAGCTATGTTCTGTAGTTTGTATCTCGCAACAACGCTTCTTCTTCCACTTCACCGATTTCCCAGTCACAACATAACAAACTGCCACACCGACTACACTCAATCCAACCAACCAATGACAGACAGCCTTTCTGACGATACAAAGAGCATAATACACAACTTGTTTACGCGGTGATTGCTGTAGAGTTCATTATGATCGTCTTGCATATAATTCGAACTGTCTTGGGAATGCAGCTGCAACTCATTCAGTCAGTCGTTTGAAGCCAAGTCCATCATTTAATTAGGTTGTGCGGTGACATGTCATGAGTTAAGGTTTGGCATTTTGGTCAGCATTTGGAAAGTCATGATTGAAATGCAAAGTTAGTTGGAAGTTTGAATTGCATTATTATCTAATGAGCTACAAATGTTGAACAGTTGGTCTATTATTTGTATGATGGTGTAAGTTGGTTTTTTTTTTCTTGCCCCCCACTATCATTTCGTTTAGGAGCATGTAAAATGCATTTTTCAGTGGTCCACTATCTGATACAGGTTTTAAATTCGTTTCCATGCAGTTGCTGACTTTGATAGCCCACTCGTTCTTTACTCTGTGGTCTACCTGCGAAGGTGAAAATGTTGAACCATATTTACCAAAAGCTGAATTTACTACGACATAGTTTGGTGAATGTCTCAATTAGTTGGTGTCGAACGGGTTGATTGGTTGTGATGATTTATACCCTAGATTTAAGGTTGCCAGGTGTGTGAATTTTTGGGTGTGGGTTCCTTATAGCTGAAAAAAAAAATTAGATAACCAAAAGTAGATAATTGTAATGACTTGTTTTTCTTTAGTCGTAATGAACAAAAAGTATACAGTGGAACCTTGTATTACGAGCACAATCCGTTCCAGAAGCGTGCTCGTAATCCAAAAAAACTCGTATAGCAAAGCGAATATTTCCATAAGAAATAATGAAAACTGATGATTCGTTCCACAACCCAAACATATTCATATAAAAATGATGTAATAGAAAGTACCTTTTTATATATTTATTACCAGTACACAGTACATACAGAATTTAAATTTAAAGTATAATATGATATAGAATATAGTAGAGTATACAGTAGTACCGTAATTAAATGTAATCTTGATGAGAGAGAGAGGAGAAACGGAGGAGGGTTATTGAGTAGGATGAATTTCACTCTGCTAATCACTACTAATCAAGCGACCGACACTCTGCAGACAAAAGTGCAATACATACAGTATACTATATACTACTCAGTACATACTACTTGTATATCAAGACAACGCTCGTTTAGCAAGTTAAAATGTATTAAAAAATTTTGCTCGTCTTTTAAAACACTCGTGATACAAGTTACTCGTCATATAATACAAGATTCCACTGTAGTTGGTTTTTGTATCTTTTAACAAAATGTAAAACATTGGAGAAAATTATTAAAAAATGACATTGTTTTTCATTGTGAGTACTGTGTGTACATGGGTTGGCTCGTGGGCTGAATTGGATGCCCCAGTGATCTAAGAAAATACGAATCATGAAATATTTAATCACCGAGATTAAATTGTACAAAGAGTCACACTAATGGATCTAAATTTAAATTACATCATTTGAAATGTCAATATCAAAAACACTGTTGCGCTTTTGTCGGATTCGTTTCAGTTGTTACCATGGCACTTACTCATCTTTTTCAATCAAGTCTATAAAAGGCGACATTGAAAGACATAGTTGGAGTTATAAAAAAAAATAATAACGCCCCCTCCCACTTTTCCTTGAATCACGACGCGACCCCCTCTCATGTAATAAATACATTGTATTATCGGCTCAATTGGTTCTGATGGAACGAGTGATTGCTCGCCATTATCCATTGATCCCAATTTCAAGCGGGAGCACGTGCAGATTTTGCAAAACACATGTTCGAAAGTAGGTTTTATTAATCCAACACAGTTTGTTTTTTTCCCTAAGCGAAAACTTGTTTTCTTGTTCCGTAGTAGCCTACTCCATTCTGGATACCTTTGAAGTGAAGTGAACTATTGAGTGGAGGAGCTCTGTAGCAGACGCCTGAGCAAGAGCTCAACACGCAAAAGTTACGAGCAACGTCTCGTCCGGTTCTCGCGCCTCACGAGATTCTTCTACCTTAGTGAGTTGCAATTGGGAGGAGTGGCTGGTTTGCTTGCTGCTCGGATGTCCTGTTGCTGACGTTTGGTTTCTCATATTCCACAGGTATAGAATGTGTTTTTCCTCTTAAAATATACATGTTTGTTTTTCATCGTGTTTGTTGTTGATGCACAACTTCCGCTCACTTTCGTGGAGATCGACAAATACACCGTATACGATTTTAAACTATATACGGATACATATACTTGGTTTCAAAACCAACGCCTATTTTTTCTGCTTCTATAAGAATCTGTTGTATCTGTTGCTCTCTTTTGCCGAATACGGTTTGTGTGCCAGGACCGAAGGTTCTTTACATTTGCAAGTACCATATGGTTTCACCAAATTGCTTACATGTGTCAAAAGTATCTTTCCTCCTAATCCGAGTGTTTTTATTTAAAGTTTTGGTCAGTGTGAAAAGATACATTAGGTGTTTGAGCAAACCGGTAGGGTGGTTACGTAAAAGAATAATAATCCCGGAAAAGGTTAAATGTTTTCAAGTTGGAGGAGACACCTATATGTGCTTTACAACATTAAAAAATAGTTTGCTTGATGCGTACATTTTTTAAGTTATTAAAGAACATAGAAAAGCACTTTGGCTTTAAATTTGCAGTTTCAGAGACTTTTTTACCAGTTATTCATCCTATTTATAATTTGGTGACTATCATTGGTTTACAATTCTTTTGCCAAGTACAATGGTCAAGACATTTTTTTTTTAATTAATAAGGTTTTTGAAAAGGCGTGGTAACTTCATGACCTCATCTTAAAAAGTGAACCCCTTGGGCTAAAACAACGAATATAGCTACAAGTTATGCCTATTGCATAATGCAAAGGAAATTCTAAGTTTGATTTACATGTTTTCAAAGTATTTTTTTTTAATGATTACCAATGTACTGTACAAATATAGTAGAATTACAAAAATTTCTAACCAGGTAGAAAAAAGCTTAATCTTCCCTGTGAAGTAGTGGAAAATTGCTATCATTTTATTTTATTTTTAAAAAATCATTTTGTTGATTGGGGCGGGGGGGGGGGGTAAAACATCTTTCTATAGATATTTTATTTTTTTAGAAGATAATAAATGGCCTGCTGCTGCTACTTGTTTGACAAATGCAATAATCTAGCGCACTTGTCACAGATAAGTGGCTAAGCAGCATTTCCTGCCGTTTGAGAATTATTGAAGTGATGAAACAAAATCAAGTCCTCGTACAGAAGAATATCTTTAATTTCATTATGTTCTCGAATCAAATTAAACACTGGCTGGAAGTTTGTTTTGTTTTTACATATTTTTGTTGTTATATTCACTTGGATTTCAATTGATTGGACATAGCGATTTAAAATGTTAGATAAATTACTGAATGGTTGATAATGCAAATGCTGAAAATAACATTGACAATACCCCCCAAGCTTGAAAGAATGTGGAAGCCTCAAAGGATAGCATTACGTCAGGTCTAATCTTGCATTTGCAGTTGACGCCCATTTCCATTTCCACTTCCAGATATCCCACATTGACTTCAATTATAAGTTCTATATAGTATCATCGTGTTTCAGTCTTTACAAAGACTTTTATATAATATAAAACCGTTGTGTTGTTTTTAATGAGTCTACACTCAAAAAGCGGCTGTTTTATTTTATTTCTTTTGGCAAGAAGAACAGTTACAACAGTAATAGTAGTAGTAGTAGTAGTAGTAGTAGTAGTACTGTAGTAGTTGGTTGCTGTGGTGTGGAGCAAATGACCTAGCAAAGTTTAGCGACCGACCGACCAACCAACCAACCAACCAACCAACATGAGGAGAAGAAGAAGAAGAAGAAGGAGGTGGTTCTAAGCTTTGCTATTCAGGGATGATAGATATAAAACAGTAAAGTAAACCAACTTTGGAGAAGTCTGCTGCTTTGCAACTAGGCCAAGGGAAATGGTAGCCTACCATCAAAAAATTTGAGTTTTAAAATCGTTGATCGACTGCATTAAACATTATAAACTATAAGTATATTTACATGATTAATTGAAGAGCTGCTTTGGTGGTGATAACGAACAGCCGTAAACTTATGTTGTTTCCCTACAACATGCATTTGAAAAAAAAAATATCTAAAGTAAAGTAACACATTTGGCAAGATTTTGGCTTATGTTACAAATGTACATCTCTTTTTTACACGCAGTCCTTCAATTGATGTAAACATAATTACAAAGTATTACTACTGTTCATGTTTATTCATAGAGGAATGAATCTAGATATCGAGGAGTTTAAGCAAACTATTGTATTGGGTTGATGCAAAATTAACGACCGCTTTTATATATCGGAAAGCTTATAAACTAATTTTACATCAATCCAATAATTGAAAAAGGAGAAACAAAACATTTGCACAAAATTACTTGCTTTATGACAAACCCAAACTTAAGTGAGATTCAATATGTAACCCCTCATTTGGTTAGATGGATGGTGGTTTCTTAAGGACCTTGCTAATAATCTATGTACAAGTTGATTATGCTGCTCCACCCACCTCCAGATAATTGAGAGAAAACATTTTAGGTTACTACCCATCCTCCTGAGTTCCTTTTCCACACAAATCAACGGTTCATCTTCCTAAGGGCTCTTTCAGTAATAATCTTTTTTACAGTAATTAAAGAGCAAGAGGAAAAACGGCTTGGGAAAAGGGGTGACGAAACCCCTTTTTCAAAAGGGTGAGATTGAGAACCATAGCTTCTTTTTGCCAGTCTTAGGACAGCTACCTCAGTGAGTTGTTAAGCTGCTTCGCAGCAGGTTAACACTTATACAACTTAACATACAGCACTTATAAAACTTACCTGTAACGAATGTTGCGAAGCAACATGAGTTAAAACGACATAAAACCTAACAAAAACTTACAAAATAAAACGAAATAAAAACTTTCCCGTCATTTTGACAGGCTGTATACTAGTTAGCATAATAAGAATAACTTATTGAACTTGAAACATTTTGTAGAATACATGTTTAGTATGTATGTAATGAAATAAGTATACGGTACTCGTAAACATAGAAACAATTTTTTTTGTACATAAACTTTTAATGTCCGATTATGCGGACAAATCGGTTTTATGAACACCTATGTTCCCCAATTGGTTCGGATAATTGACGTTCTACCGTACTACCTGTCTGGGCTATGCAATGTTGTATCAAACAATAACCACTAACTATTGTTTTTATCTTATATTATGAGTATCAGCATGCACTAAAATTTCAAACTATTTTTCCATTCCCAAGATTTTTCAAAACCATGTCGCAAGAAGGGAAATTTCCTTCGAGTCACACGACTACAACTACTACAACTTCTACTCGAGTCACCATTGCACCATGTCAGTTCGATCCTTCATACGCTCGTACAATACCTGGAATGCTAAAAATTGCTCAAATGGTAACATCACTGTTCCGTTAAGATGATTAGTTGATGTGTAGTCTTCATTTTAACATGCTTTTGTTACTGTTTCAGATACTTGATTTTATAGGATTCATATGTGTGGTCTCTTCAGCAGATTGGCAACATTCTGGATGGTATAATTTTGTGGCCATGGCAGGATTTTGGTTAACAGGCACTTTGTTGGTTTTTTATTTGTTTCATATGATTGAACGCCTCCACATGCTGCCCTGGTTATTGATAGTAAGTTCCAGTCATCCATCTATTTGACATTTTATACTTTGATTATAAGTTAAAGTGAGCATACTGTTAAATGAAGGATATACTCTATTTTAGGAGTTTATCTACTGCACGCTGTGGACACTGTTCTTCTTCATTGCATCTGTTCTTGTTGCTACTCGTCCATACACGGGAGGCTACATTGCAGCGGCTGTAAGATAATTAATTTTTCTAATGGGTTTGTTTGTTTGATGCACTGTATTATTGAATCTTAACATGCTATCTTGTGTTTGCCTAGGTTTTTGGATTTATTGTGACTGTTTTGTATGGCTATGATGCATTTTTGAAATTTATGGGCTGGAGATCGGGAGATATTGCGCAAGGAGAAAGGCATGTCACCACATCCACCACCTCGGCTGCCACATATTAAGGAGGTACGGTATGTCACGTCGTCATCTATTTCTTAAACCTACAGACTTCTTTTTCTATTAAGTGGATTTCCATGTAAGCATTAAATGTGCATAAAACATTATCAAGAGATCATGCATGGTTTAATGAATAAGTATAAACATGTATGGACGACCTGCAGTTGTTCCCATGCTGCTGCTGCTGCTGCTTTTATAATGTCCTTTTTTCTCACGGTTAGTGAGCAAAGTTGGTGTTGTTCAGACTGTGCACAAGGATTGAATGTGGGGTCCACGTATCCCAGTTTTGTCATCCATTCATAACTGTGCAACAGCGCTTACTTGCAGCACAATGTTCAGTCTTCCATCTTTGATCTCCAAAAACACATCGTTTTTCAGATTATCAGTTTGTATGAAATGTTTCATTCATTTTCAAACAAATTGGAGGAATAGCAGCCAAAATGATGATTCTTGGATGTTACCATGAGTATCAAGACCTGCATGAAGTGCTTGAATGTGCACATTTTTTTCATACATGGAAAGCCATTTTTCTTCACCCATTAATGCCTCAACTACTGGGAATGCCTTTATTTTGGTTGTTGACTTGGTTATTTTGCTTATTTTTCATGCATGTGACTGTTTTTCATCACCACTGTGCCAATACATGTTTACATATACGGTTTTCATTCAGCTAAAATGTATTTTGTACAATGGTACACTGTTATAATTTTACATCACTTTAGTTATGCGACATGTGAGGCTATGTCAAATATTGTTGATGGAATAAATAAAAAGGTGTAACGTAGATTTCATGAAGTTGTGGTAAAGCAACAGAAATGGTGACACATTCTTAATTTATAAAAGTTACATTGCAGTAATATGTTAGGGCACCGAAAAATTAGTTAGTTACTGACTAATTAGGTACTAAAAGTTAGGTACTGATAAACATGTTATGTTGCTGGAGTAATGGTTTCGAATAGGAAGCAGCAAAATATCAAATTCAAGTAGATTTGGTTCTCAGTGTCCACTCAGCTTCTGCACAGTTATTACTGTTTGTTTGTTTGTTTGTTTCAGTTTTGCTGAGCTGCTTTTTGGATTTTAATGCATTTTTTTTGTTTTTCTCATGTTTCATATCAAAATTTCTTACAAGGTTACTTTTCAGTTTTACAGTTTAGTATTTAAGCTATTGCCATTGCAAGTTTGTTGCCTTTATGTGGTTGGTTGTGTTAACACCAGCTATTTCACAGAGACAGCAAAGCTATTCAAAGATTGGTTGTCACGCCTCCAAAAAGGTTAGGTCGTCAGTCGTTCATATCTATTTAGGGTAAGAAACGTGATACGCTCGCTCATAGTGATCTTGCTAATTTCAATGCGAAGGTGACCAAGTAGACCTAACATTTATTGGTCATAAATACACAACAGTTTTATAATGACAAGAAAAAATATTGAAAAATAAAACAGGATTGCAATTGATTAATCCAAGCATTTGTTTACAATGTCTTGGCAGTACCGTTGGGGTAGCTCATAGGTTAAGGTTTTGCTGTGTTTGAGCATCCACTTTGCCAATCACAGCTTTGAAATATGTTCAGCTGCTTAGCGTTGTTCTGTTTGTTAAGACATATTGCACGCATTAAATCACAATCACTGGTCACAACCTTTCTAGATGTGTCGATAACACTTTGTCTTTTCTTTGCTACTTCCTATGGCGCACAGGACCTGTCCACCTAATTTTAATATTGGTTTGATCTGTTTTTTTTTTTTATGCTATTGCTACCGATTTTTACTTCTTTGCTTTTTCGTATGCGTGTGTAAATACGTACAATCAAAAATCCAGTTGGAAATATGTACCCTCTTAACGCTTCATAATAACCAATGGGCTTCTTTTGGTGAATTAAATTACCATTCACTGAATCATTTTATTCATGTCGCCTTTTTTTTCTTTTTCTCTCAGTAGAATTCACATGTGAAAAATGAAAAACAACGGTGAATTGGCATGGTATAGATGAGATTAAATAAACAAGTAAACTCCACAGATCTCTCGGATTTTTTTAGCAATTTTAATGAATGTTTGCATGATGTAAACTTTTATCATTGGATTAACTTTTGGTTACTGTTTTTAATATGTGAAGTTCTTTTCTCCTAAACCGATTTTATGAAGAGCTTATGTAATATTGCCATTATGTCTAACTGTAAGCTATTCGAAGTACTATAATATGTACTTCAGTTTTTGTTTTTTGTTTTTTTGCAGCTGTATCTAATGAATCATCTGATGAGCCTAAACTATTTGTACCATTAAGGGAATTTTTTTGAAATGTGTAATGTTTTTGAACAAAAATTTCATCATTACTTTTTCTTCCACTTCATCGTACAGTATGTATGTTATTTTGTATTTTTTAAATTGTATTTAGGAAAGTGGTCGTTGATGAACGTTTTTACATCGCTTGTGATCGTGTTTGCTACATAATTATATTAGCCATTTTCGATACGCATAAAACTTTGCTGTGTATTGAAGCGACATGGGGACCATCATGTTCATTAGATTGAAAAATTATATTTTGCTAAAATAACAAACCTATGCCAATTGATGATCATTTCGGCTACACGCTTACAAGGTGTATAATATTTTCCTATTTGATGCGTATCGCAGAAAATATTTACATTTTTATTAATTTCAAAAGTGGGCGAGGTGTGACCCATTGAGGCCTGCTTCATAAAAGATTATGATATTCCATGTCATATTTCTTTGTGATACAAAATTTGGTTGCAACACTGATACAAAATTTAACTCAAACGAGTGGTTAACAATGATTCAAAATTTATCGTTAGTTGGAACAGTGTCCTTGTTTGAATTATTTTCAATGATAGACAGCATAATCTTGTCACTAAAAGTCATTGTAAATAGGAAATAACATCAACGTAAAAGTCCACTTTTGTAACGAAACAATTGTAAAGGATACGAGGGTTGGTGTTTTGGCCCATGTCATAAAATGCCATCGGGTGACCCAAGGAGAGTTCGTAATTCAATGCTGGTCAAAAAAAAAATGTTTAGCAAACTGATCTCATTTATACTGGTACAATTTGCGCTTGTGTTGTTGGTGACGTGAACCTTATGATTGTTCCGTTCACATGGTTGGTATGTAGTTCAGTGGAACTAAAAATGGGTGAAAAGAGATTCGAGATCAGTTACTAACATGGGTTGAAATTATTTTTAATTTGCAAATGTCATATCATGAGCTCACATGACTTGTTATTCTGTACTGTACACAACTCTTCAACCTGGTACCTGTAGAAAAGTGTTCCGTCACTATAAATTACTATTTATTGGCAATCAATTTGCTATTGTCAAAGATCATCAAATTGGTTTCTGGGCTATAATCTTGAAAACATTGTAATATTGCAAAAGCTATGGAAAGGAATGCATTATTTTCATCCCATTTTGTAAGCTTCATAATCTGCATTTCTTGATGTTGTATAATCACTTAATCAGAGAAATGTTGGTGCTATCGTTAACAAAATGCCTTATCCTATGAAATCTAGAAATCACTAAGTGGCTTAATAAGTAATTACAGAATCTCCGATACACTACGAAGGTGTTTACATATTGATATTTTATACAGTAAAAGTTTTGGTTTTGATTTTTGTATTTATGTATGAAATGCAGTGGGATTGGGAATTGTAAGATAAAAAAAAAATAAAACATTCAAATTATTGATGGCTAACTATTGTGTCGGTAGAAAGACTCCCGACCTTTTTTTAACATTGATATAACAATACGAACCAGGTAGTGATGTTATTGGTTACTGAATATTTTATTGACATTTTCATTGTTTTTCTACAACACATGTGTAACATAACCGCATAATTGGGGTGTCACAAATTATTTTGTTCGTTAACTTTGTTTTATTACTCAATCACTTTCAAGAAAACGAGTCGTAATAAGGGTTCATTGTATAGGGAATATGAATTAACATGGATGACAAATTCCCTGCTAGTATAACAACAACAACCTGTGTCAACAATGATATAGATGTTGCCTGTTTTACATTACAGTGGAACTACTTTAAAGCAGACCACACACGGTTCTTTGAAAAAGTGGTTCTTCAGAGAGGTGGTTTCCGAATGCGGGGAACATTCAATGCAAAAATGCGTTCCGGACAAAAGCGGTCCTTTTGGACATGGTTCTTTAGAGACCACCTGCTCACTGTACATCATCATTGACAGAATGCCTTCATTCATTTTACTTGTTATTATCTTAGTAATTTAGTCAAGTAGGCTAGTTTCAAAATTTATTCAGGGATTTCACTTTGCATGTCACTGGTATCATTTCTGGTGGAATCAATTTGAGATGTGCTGAATGAGCCGCAAAGAGATTCCGCTGAGGAATGAGACGAGTCGTCGGATAGTGAAACTCTTTTAAACTGTAAAGAGGGTTCACTGCTAATGATATGATTTTGATAAGCCAATTGCAAAGAATCTTGTGACGAAGATCTAAACTTGAGCGTTTGTAGGGTTGGCGCCTCTTGTTCAAATGCATCATCATCGTGGTTGGGAAACATGGGTTCGGTGTTGCGATCAACTTCACAACTGCTGTCATCGTTTTCATGCTTTGGTGGTTTACTCAGAAATCTTGCAAAAAGCATGTAGAGGTAGCCAGCAAATGATCCACCCGTCAAGTATCCTAATAGCTGAAATTGAGATCAGTCAACTCATTCACTATTAATCAATCAATTGATGTTTTTGTATGAGTAGTAAAGTCAAATCCAGAAGAAAAAAAGGAAGTAGTAGTACTACATCTCACTCCTTAGTCACTAACCATCTATAGCTACTGTGCTGTACGGGCACTATAATAAATAGTACAGTTGTTCTGGCAAGTTAAATTCATACAACTAATGAAAACAAACATTAGTCAGTAATTTATGAATCACTGGTGGTCAATCTAATAAGGACAAAACAGGTTGCATCACTATACTTGTGCAGAATGTTTACAAAGGATTGGTTGGTTGGTTGGTTGGTGTGGTGTTTTGTGTCCTAGTTGTCTGACTTCAAGTATTGGATTCTTTTTATGAAAAAATTGATTCCCTTTTTTGTTCTGGAAAAGTGCAACCATAAGATAGTATTCAATGTCGCTGATGCTCTCAGCATTCAGCTTCTGTCTTACAACGCCAGCGGTTACGCCTTTCAATCCAGCTATATTGGCTGCTAAAACACTCGATGCTAGTAGTAGGAAAATGAGGAATATAGTATTGATGATCATGAGCTACAACACGAGAATTATGTTAATTTTATCAGGTTTAGCAACAGTACATTTTGTTGGTGTTTGGTTGCACTGCACTTACTGTTAACAACCACACATTAGACGGGATTTTTGTCAAGAGTTTGGTAAGAGATAGGCAGTAAATTAATAATACACATATAAAACTAAGCATGGTGATGGCAACAAAAAATCTATAAACGTTTATCTTAACAATAGCGTTACAGTATGGCAGAAGTTCGGCTGTGGTGCACCATGTTGATGCTTGGACGCAGGAAAAACTTAACAGGGCCAGCACCTGTAGCAAAGATGGAAATGAAATCAACTTAAATTTTGTGTATTTAACAGTTGTAGTATTTGGCCAGGTGCTTCTTACCATTTGGACACAATTTATGAACCCTTCGTTGGAAGTTATGTAGTGTGCGTTAACTGCCATTATCACTGGCAGCAACAAAAAAAATTGTAACACCGTATTGTAGAGTTAAGTTTTGTCATCAAGTTTCCTTTGGGTTTTCTTTGTTAGAGGAAGTGAATACATTTCCCTTAACGTTGAACAGGAAACGGCTCTTGGAAACACTCGAATGTACAGTGTAGATGACTTATATTTTTCATCCGTATTGAAGTTCATCGGTTTTTGTTTGATTTGGCAATTTGCAAAGTTTGTATTTTAAATCATCAGCTTCCACAATCACATTCACAAATGATGCTGATCGGTGTTCATGAAGAAGCAGCACTGCTGGTTTTCTTGCCTATTCCATTGTAGAGGTCCACAGCACATTGAATTGATGAAATGATAGTACTTAATATGGATATTGCCTACAAACACACGTACAACATCAACTTCAACTCAGAAAAAAAAATTAGTTTGGGCTTTGAGTTTATGTATTTATTCACAAGTTGTTCTGGTAGCTAAATGGTCAACTCCGAGTAGTAATAAAAGTACTTACTAGTACTAGAAGAGGAAGGAGTGATCTTAACTATATTACTAAATCCAATTCATTTGGTGAGTAGTTGTAGTTATGGCACATACAAGCTGTCTGTCTACCTGACAATTTGTAATAAACTTTAACAAAGGATATATTTTGGGTATCTACTGATAAATGATAATGTTGCCAATAGTATTTCAACTAGACAGGATAGCTTTGATTTCTATCTTGAGCCTATGAAGTAAGCCTACCTATATCTGAAAACCACGGTGTATTAGCATAGTAGTGCTAGTCAATCAGTCTACAAAAGCATGTTTAAGGTTAACTGCCTATGTCTTATTATTGTATGCATGATAGTGATACTGGAAATTTTACCTAACCGTTAGAAAAACTTGTTTATAAGTTATGTGTTAGTCGCTGTGCTGGACATCTTACTTGAATTGCCTCAATGACGTAGTCATCATCAGCGTGACAACTTTTGGAAAACATTAAAATATCCAGTATTATGAACAAGATAAAACATATCACCGAGATTCCAATTTTCTGTAAAAAGACAATTTGTTTTCAAACCATTTTGTTAATCCATCAATAGTCCTATCTTAAATGTAATATTATTACTACAATAGGAATTCCAATTCGATCACGTCCTATTTTCAAATGTTGACACTGGATGTTGAACACTGATAACAGAATAAACAGAACGTTGATAACCAAAACCATCACTCCTATGACGAGAGCAGTGGTAAGGCCACTGCTGAGTTTTTGCCAGCATAAGTTCACCAAAGATGTTAGCGAAATTATTATAATCATCAGAACCTGAAATAAAAGTGTTTTCAAACAATAGATTACCTAACAACACATTATAATGTAGAAATAATCTCGACGTATTTTGTTAAGTCTACCACAAGATTGACACGAAGTATCCCACTGGCTGAATAGATTCCATCAAAGAACTTTTGGAAAAATTCCATTTTAACTTTTAGCTTTTAGGAAGGAATGGACTGGATCTGGATGGAGGTGCACTTGGATGAAACTTGACAAAAATGACTGCCACCTTTATCATTATCAGGCGCATTTAGCTAGGCATTTATCAGTTATCTGATAAAATAATTGCAAATATTAATAAATCACGTCTCAGTTATATTCTGTTCAGCGCACTAAATGCACTTATTATAACAAACCTATAATACAGGTGTTTCTCGTTATATGTGTATGATTTCAATTTATGCATTGCAATGCTTTTGAGAAAACCAATTCATTTGAGTTCTGTACAGAACTTAAACTATTTTGATTTCATTGTGTGTACATGGTGCTCAACGTTTACGTTTTATATCTTGAAACACATTTAATTATGTATTATCAAACAATGTTTACATAGTAACGTAGTTCTTCACAACATGATCAAAACCATATTGAGCATGGTGAAAAAATACCTTTTATTTTTTTTTTTTTTTTGGTTAGTAGTTTACAATGAATGGTACAATAGTCCTTTGAAGTCTTACATATTTATTTGGTGGTGGTTGTAACAACAAACAAATATATTTATATTTTCATTTGGTTTTGTTGGTGAGTTTGGTCCATATCAATAAGATTAAGATAAAACAAAACCAATTTGCGCATTTTCTTCAAAGAAAGTTAAGAAGGCTGGCTGGTATGGCAGTGGTTCAAACCGTTGTGCTACTCATTAGTCATTTGACAATACTGTATTTTTATTATTATAGGTTAATTTGAACTGGAGTAGTGCATTATCTTATTGTACATAAGAGTTCAAATTGGTTATTCATACCTTCCATGAAAGAAAAACCTAGTTATTGCCTAAAATGTTATATTCACGTGAGAATTTTGGAACATAGTTGCTATTTTGGATTTCAGTAAAATTTGATTCCCCTTTTTGGAAGTAATAGCTATAGGCCTACTATAGGGAGTGAGTGGTCTTACTACGTTTGTTGAAGTTTCTTTCAATTTGGCCTGGTGGTCAGAGCATTCACCTCCCACTCGTGCCATGTGGATTCAGTTTAGGGTAGGACACCACGGGGGCAGGTTTTCTCGGGGTTCTACTTCATAAAATTCTATTCCAATCCATCCTCATTCTTGTATTTCGAATTTAGTAAAGTCTAGGGCCAAATGACACAGCCGTATGGCCAGTCGGTGCCCTCGTAAAAAACCAAGTACCTATCTTTCAATGGGTCATTTTTGACATTATTTGAACCCAAAGGAATATGAAAATCAGTGTTAGACAAATTATTAAACGTTATTGTAACAAAAAGGATTAGGAATCACTCAAAAACTCTTATCTAGTAAGAATCATTCAATAGTTTGCAAGAAACTAAAAAATAAAAATAAAATTTCTGCCAAGATGAACAAATACTGTACACAGTCAGTGCAGTACGTGGGTGTAAATGTTTAACAGGGAAGAAAAATATACGGGAAGGCAACTAATTCTAGCATCCTTCACCATTTGACAAAAAATGGTTACTGGTGCAATTTTCAATAAATAACTTTTTCATAAGGTCGACAAGCCAAAATTTGGATTGAAACATTAACGGGGCAACTTAAAGTAGACAATTTTAGGAGCCCAATTATTGGCTGGGTGAGTTTCATGTAGTAAGCAAGCAAGCAGTGTAGTGAGTGTATGTAATTTGTACATCCTGTATTGGGAAGGAAGAAGTGAACGGCAGTAGCAGTTAGTCAGTTCGCTGAATCCGACCGACATCGACACTCACTTGTCGCTGAAACACCCAAAGTAGAATTTATTAACCATACCGATACACTGCGGATGCGTGCCGTTTTTGCGAATTTGATTTGGTGTGAACTTTTGTCAACATCTTGTCATTTTTCTAACCTAGTGTCGGTCAACTCACTTTTTTTTCATGGCTGATGTAAACTTTTAAAAAATATTTTTGTTGACCAACATGCATACTACACGTCAAGCCAGGAGTAAAACTGGTTACTTGGACGTAAAATTGCCAGCCAAAGCCCGAGGAAGGGGATTGCGAGCTTGGAAGGTATTGATTTTGAATGAATCCTTCATTTTTGATAATAGTGTTATAACTGTTAATGATTAAGCAAACGATGCTATCCATGTATTATGTATGAGAGTCTTGCAGTTGGTTCGTGAGAAGATTGGAATATAGACATGTAAAAATTAAGTTGTAATAGCCCTTGACATCTATCGAGTTCTGGCTCATCTCAATAATTGAGGAAGACAGATGTTGTTATTCAATTAATCCAACAGAATGTCTGGGAACAGCCTTTGCTTCATGTTCAAAAACCTTCATCTGATGTCTTTGTCAGTCCCTTGAAAGCGCTAAGTCAAAGAAAGTTCAAGTGAGTCATTTCTACAAAGGGTATGACAAAAGTCAATTTCCAATCTTTGTAAAGGAACCTGAGGCAAAATAGGACAGGTTGAAATGAAATTAATGTAATTGATCTCCAGTTAGATTTAAATCAATTTTGTTACTAGAAGATCGCAAAATCATCTCTTCGTACTTTTATGTCGATCGATCGATCGATATAAGTGGCAAATGCTCGATTGAAACAAAATTTCTTGCCTCGCGATTTCAGAGAACACTCATGAGATAATTAACTTAGAAATGCATCTAAGTGAAATAGCCTTTTTTTTCTAAGGTTAGTCCTATTTTTTGTTGATGACCAATGTTCAAGTTCCTGGCTAATATAATATCTACAATATCACAATGAAAATCAATATACTTGTACATCATTTTACCACATTTCGATTTAGAATTTACAAAATTATTCAAAGTCATAATTGTACAGCAGTTTTTATTTGTATTTTTATTTTTATTTTTTTTGAAAAGGTGGTAAAAAAAAAAAAATGTTTCAAATTCCAAAGTGACATATCACTTTCATTACGTTTATGGAAATTCTTGTACGACAAGTATTTTGACACCTGTTCGAGTTATTCATTATCGTTTTCTAGAATTTGCATCACTCCTTTCTTTCCTGTTGACATTTTCTGCTTACTGGCAATTCTCAGTCATTTTTCCCTTTGCTCAG
This sequence comes from Cryptops parisi, assembly GCA_034695005.1. Classification (NCBI taxonomy): domain Eukaryota; kingdom Metazoa; phylum Arthropoda; class Chilopoda; order Scolopendromorpha; family Cryptopidae; genus Cryptops; species Cryptops parisi. The sequence goes on along the minus strand of JAQIWH010000400.1, from coordinate 28,383 downwards.
GCTTGGAAACGGCGATGGATATCTCTTCATTCACTTCATGATTTAGCAACCGGCGGAATCGTTATTACGTTGGATATTTACCCCAGTGCAAATGTGGAAGGACAACAGTTAGAACGATCCACAATTTATCTTGAAGCTGTGACACTTTTACAAAGAACTACCTCACGTTCTCATCCATACGCATTTTGCATTGAAGCCAAGCAAACTCTCGTTTATCTGGCGGGGCTATGTGAATGTGAAACTCAAGAATGGATGGATGTTGTTAGGAATGTTCTCTGGCCACCTGTGGAAATTCAAGACTTTGATCCAGGTAGGTAGTAAGCATTCTGTTTTAACTTGCACGGCGTACTTCGGTTCTCAACCCCAGGGGGTCAGAGCCACCCAACTTTGGGTGGTGGAGATTGTTGGTGAAATGGCCTAATCCTAATTTGTAGGACAAAAAATATACTCTACTATGTCCAGTTTTTTGAACTTTTGTCATTTAAGTTTATCCTTCGTGTGTAAACTACAATTTTGAGCCACCAGCCACACGTTTTTTTAAAAGTTTTGGGTTATGAGCAAAAAAGTTAGGAACTTAATCTAGTAAAGCTGGGTGGAACATTTGGTTTGGTTTGAAACCGTACTGGCACACAGCAATTGATTCTATTTTAACATTGTCCAAAGACAGTTTCATTGATGTATTATCGTACCAATATACTAGAATGACCAAAAAAATAAAAATAAAAATCTTTATACAGCTGGTTTGGAGTGATGGATTTGGTATTGCGACTCTGAAACACCATAGTTTTTCGTAGCATTTACTGGTTCTAACCTTAGAAAGATCATTAGAATTGCAATTAAGCTCTTTGACCGAAATAAGTTGCAATTGTTTGTGGTCAGGGGGTTGAGACAAATTTGATATTGTAAATTAGTCACAAAAGCTGGGTTTGTTGTAAGTTAATGGTTGTATTGATTGATTTCAGCATTCGTGGAAATCTATTCAGTGGCTGTGTTGGACGCCACCTTTTCATCCTTGTTTGGAATTCGAGGTGGTGCTTGTCATCTGTTGATCTCAGAAAATTTGTTACAACTTTGTTGCAACTACACGGGTCATGCTCTTCTGGAATGGCCTCCTCATTCATTAGCTCGAGTGTTTTTGGCAATGACATCAGAAATGAGGGATCAGAATCGCATTTTTGTCATTGAACCTAGACCGTAAGTTTCACTCCTTTGAGTCTTTTGCGGCCATTTTTCGGGTTTATTGTTTCTAAAGAGTCGTCTTTTTGTCTAGACATTTTGGTGGTTGGACAGCACCTTTACATCTCTACAGTTCAAAAGCACAAGAAATCGTGAAAATAGTTTCCATGTGCATGGCCAATGGTAATAAACAAGAAGGTACTTTAGAGCATAAAACGAGTGTGACATCATCCACACCATTCCTCAGAAAACACAGCATTTCCAAATGGGATTCGTTGGAGAAATATGCAGTTCGGCACCACGCTAGCAGCGAAGATATCGTTTCAGTTCATTCGGAAGTGACTTGCATGAATGTGTACGATACACCCAAAATGTCATCTGACCACGCAGCCTCTCTTTATCAAATCCCACCTAAACGACAGCCCAGCGAGTCGGCAGAAAGTTACTACGATTATCCTCGTTGTCATTACACCAGTGCTGCCGAGTCTTCACAAGTGGAAGAATCACTTGCCATCACGAATGTTCCATCAGTGCTTGAAAGAAGACTCAGTTTAAGCGAATCGGAATTGAACAAACAACACTCATTTGGAGGGACATTGCCTCTTTCTCATAGTCTCACGTTTCATTTTGCCGAGCTTGGATCAAACACTTGTAAGAAAACCGGTGAAAACAGTGCAAAAGTAGTTCTGCGCCCAAAGGCTTGTAGATCACCAGCATCGGATGCACTGCTTTCGATCTGTTCTTCAATTTCATCGCGTGATTCTGGAGTTCAGATGAATCAATCGGATGAATGTGCCAACAACGAAAAACTTAAAGCTGAGCCAACGTTGAAATTGGAGAGATCTGAAAATAATCACTACGATAATGTGATCACAAGAATTACAGCATCCACCACTAGCAGTAAGCGCTACTATGACGGAAAGAGCGATGCTTGTCGTTCGAGTAGTTCTGAGTTTGAGAGTGGTCCTCAAAAGAAGCTTTCTCAATTGTCGGACGATTCTAACGAGAGTGAAATCTACTCTGAAATCGACGTGGAAAACTACAGCCCATTTACGACGGAACCATTGTACGAGGACTTGGATCGATATCGCAAGGACGTTCATAAACTGTTAGGAATCGATGCCAACGAAAAATTAGGCCACTGCTGCATTGAAAAAGCTCCTCCACTTCCTCCACGATGCCCACGGACGGGATCTTCACGAAAGAAGGATGTCCTCCGTTATCTGGGGATCAACGACCCTCTGGCTCGGGAAATGTTTCAAGCGCAGCAAATGAACAAATCTTCACCTCAAAAGGGAATCAGGCGTAAAAACTTGTACCAATATCTAGGTGTTAACGCAGCACCTCCTGTTGAAAATTTGAGCATTGCTCCAGTCAAGTGTGGTGCGACGATCGTTACGGAAAATGAATACGATGTTCCGGTGGTTTGCTCCCCAAAGAGCAGCTCGACACGAAAAGGCAAAGCTAAAAAGTTTCTTAGACGTTTGAAGACGGCCAAGGAAGCCGACTTGAAGGATTCCTTGGTTTTTAGTCGTTCTTACGCCACTCTTCCCAAACAACTTTCATCTCGAAGTTTCCATAATTATCATTCTTCGATCGATCTAGAAACATGGAGAAATTGTAACTCTAGTCAACGTTCAGTATCTTACTCTCCGGGACTACGATCCTTCACCTCCAGCGATCTGACACTAGAACGAAGTTCGTCCAACGAAAATCAAACCGAATCATCTGTAACTGCTGAATCCCAAGTTGCATTCGTCAAATTTACACTCGATGAAGACGAGGGGCAGGAAACTTCATCTCACTCATCGCTCGATGACAACGTTAAAGTACTGTTCGCGGAAAATTTTTTCCATAACTTATGGTCCACCATTGAAAGCGAGCTGACCAATAAACTTGTGACTGCCATCGAACCTGTTGATCTTTGTCAACTTGCTCAACATGAACTAGGCCAAAACATGGTGTTGCATCGTGTTTATTCGAACGAAATTGATGAAGAAATTTCACCTGGTGAAGTAGATCAGTGTGAGGAGGAGGTTAAAATCATAACCGACCCAGTCTATTTAGAGATGACACCAAAACATAGACATTTTCCTTCCCAGCACTTGATCACCACCCAGACTCAACCGTCACCTCCCAAAGCTACTGAAGAAGCTGAACTTGATCAACATAGTACGCTGTCTCGCTCTCTCTCCGATTCTTCGTACATCAGTTTAGATTGGGAATGGAAACGAAAAACCTCGCTAAACCCTGATGCCAAAAGCGTTTCCTCCATGACAGAAGCTGATAATAGTGCCTTGACTGGTGTTTCTCATTACCAGACTATGAATGAAGTTAGGCGGCGTACGAGTGAAGAAACTAGTTTGTCAGATGACGTTGAGTTTCCATATACCGAACAAAATTACATGAATTTGTCGGATGAATTGCGAACTGCGTTTAGAAGCATCCCCGAATCAGCCGAGGAAGAAAAAGTGACTCAGGCCGCCGAAGAGGAAAGGGAAGCTGGAACGAACCAAGAAGAAATCCCAATCGTACAGGATGAGTCAGTTGCTACAATTAGCGAATCAGTCGAACCTTCGATGGAAATCAGAACCAATGTAGTATTGAACTGGACCACCGAGGAAGGGAATCCAAATGACGACGACGACGACGAGGTCATTATTGCTTCCTGCCAATTCGGAGATAATAATCGAGAAATTCTGAAAACCGATTTAGCAGGTTGTAATCAATTGGACAAAAGTTACATGCTGAATCCATGCTTTGTTTCATCCGATAGCCATTCCGCCGAAGTAACAAACGAGTTTTCATTGGTGACAGAACGTCAAAACGATTCGTTTAACTTAATTGCCAATGAAGAAATTGTGCCAAACATTTCGAGTATTTTATCGGATTGCCCCATGACAGAAAGTGGCAAATATCTTTTGATCGACGTGGAGCCTAGCCTTTCAAAATGCGAAGAAAACGCGGATGCAGGATTAGCATCTTCGATCGATTGCCTCGATTGCTGCAGTAAAGAAACGTTGATCGAACCGTTAATTCCATTCCGAAGATTTTCAGACACAAACTGCACCTTTGACTCGATAGAAGCTGAAACTAGGTTTGCATCACCACCAGCTCTTGTAAACTTTGGTTCAGTTAATGAACTAGCTACATCAGAAATCGTGTCATTGGCGACGATACCAGAGAATCAAGACGAAACCCCGGAAGATACATTCCCTGATTTTGCTACCATACTTCGTCAGTGGAAAAGACATTCATTTTCATCCCCAAGCACAAACAAGGAAACATGAGAATACAACCATAAATGTACCCAGGCTAACTAGTTGACTTGAATGTGTTTTTACCAACACTCTTTTGCAGCATTTGCAACTGGCAGTTTTATCATTAACAATTTAGAAGCAAGTCCCACTTTTACCTTGATAGTAGTGTGTTATTATATTAGTAAGTGCCTTTTATGTTACTTGCATTGCTTATGTATATACGTTACGTATATAACATATCATTTTTAGCATAAATTAATGTTAGAAAGCAAGAAAAGAATACTTAACACTTTTAGTTGTAGTATTTCAATTAAACTAGTAGTGTACTACTCGTAGTTTCATGGTTTGATAGTAACTCCATGTGCTATTTATTTATTTCACATACCCAGTATGTAGTACTGTTCAATAGGCTATTTTAGTTCTTTATTAAACATTGTCATACTACTACTACTACTACTACTACTATACTAAGTATAGTACTATTATTATACTACTACTACTACTATAACCTGCATTGCTCATACCACTTGTAACGAGTTGAAAAAACGACTTTTTCTTATTTCAGTATTCAGGAGTCAATTTAAAAATTATCAAAACCCTCTCCCCTTGAAAGTTATGTTCCTGCCTTGCCATAATTACAAAATAGGAAAATTCTCGACGTAAACACCAAGTCGTCCACCTCTGCTTACAAAATTCAACGGTAAGATGGTTTTTGATTTATGATACTTGTTGTAAACTTTGATGAATGTGTTTTTTGCCAAATAGTTTTGTTTATGGTACTGGGTGATAATCTATTTTTTCACCGTACAACCAGTCGCTCTATAGCAAGAGATGTTTTCATTACATATAGAGTGCAGGTGGTTTCTATGCTCCGATTTTTAAAAATATACATATATATATATCCAGTAATGTGAATACCTATCTCGACAGGCTGTTTATATCTAAGTGCCCATTCATTTCTGCAAAAAGATTTGAATTTCCAAACTTGACAAAAGATGGATTGTCAACAAAGGTGGGAATTACCTGTGAACTCTTAGGTTTCTCGGTCCTAACAAGTTGGGATGGGACTATGCCAAAGTCTTGCATACACTTTCTCATAGCATAGCATTAGCAAATTAAAACGATTAATTACCAATGTACAACTATAATTTATAGTTGATTATGAATTGAGCCAAAACAACCGACATCAAGCACACTAGAGTAGTTTGGTCAATACACTTTAGTAAAGCATTCAGGGAGGCAGCAATCCATCGTACTTAATAATGACTGGTTTTTCTTAAAAAAAAACTATCAATCAGTTGGGTCATGGTGGTAATACTATATAATACGTATATAGTATTACCATGGTTGGGTGAAGGCAGGCCCAGGCCTCATTAACATGGCCTGGCCCCAGACTAGATCATGGTAATACTATATACATAGTATTACCACGACTAGATGTGCAGCCAATCAAAAGGCAATGGACAACCTGGATACTGCTAAATCGATTTTATTCCAAATGAAAAGATCCTAGAGTATACAGTACTAAAGATCAGCACAAGTTTTGTACATAACATTTAAATTACCAACAAAAGAGTAAGTAAATAAATAAATAATAGGAACAAAAAAATCTCATCTTGATGAAATATATTTCGACCCTTACAATGTTAAAATGCAAAACTAAAACAAACAAAAATTATTATTATTATTATTATTATTTTTTTTTTTTATCCTGACCTCGGGTTGTGATATGTACAAAATCCCTCGCACATGCCACCATGTACAACAACACCACCACTTTAATCTCTCTATGGAAGGGCAGAAAAACATCTACCACTACTAGTAATTACACATGAAGTACAGTATTGCATATGCTGGATACACACAGTACATGAAGAAATCTACCGTGAACATTCTTAGTCTTTCTAAAATATCAGCAACAAACCTTAACATGTAGCAGTTTTAGTTTAACTTGCAACTGGATATTACACTAAACAGTAATAGTACAAAAATTTGTAGGAATACACGTTTCAAATTGTAAATTTTGAAAAGTGCGTACATGTTACTTTGTTTTTTTTTTTCTTTTCAATTTGTCATTGCAACCATTAAAAACAACTAAAGAGATAAATTGCAATGTGCGAGTATTTGGTCCAATGTTGGAATCTCGTGTTAAAAGGAAATTGATTTTTAAAATGGTGCAGAAAAATCAAAATGGCAGATCCAAAAATGTAAACCTATCAAAAGGAAACGTGAAAATGAAGGAATTTCCATACATTTCACTCCTGGTAGCAAATTCAGTTTCTTACAGAAAATTTTTTTTTTTGGTTACAAAAAAAGTAGAAGAAACGGTAAAATTAGTTCTTGACATGGGAAATACCCCTCATCAAATAAGTCCAAAAAACTTGGCAGGAAAAAATTTTCAGTAGGAATATTCAGCAAACACTTCCTCTCTTCGCAAAACGTATTTCGTTCATTTGGCAGCTAACAAACGGTGGCAAATGCCGACGACACCCGTATCATTGCTCTCGACTCAAATTGCAGCCTTCTTTGGCATCGCAACCAGCAAGTGTTAAGTTAACCTTTAGCATTAGAAAAATCTGCAGCTCCATGTGTGCAAGTAGTTACTACGAAGTGCACTATAAACATGCTCAAACAATACTGGATGGCATGGTTTCATCATCAGAAGAAGAAATTCAGGCTCAACATTTTAAGCATCTCGCGAGTCACTGCCGCAACTTCACTTTCGATCGTTGGCTTTCTCGATACAAGTTCAACGTATTATTATTATATGGAAAAATCCAATCGGATCATAAAAGTGTAAATATTTACAAACCGTTAATGGTATGTACAGACGTACACAGACGATTTTTTGGAGTGGTATTGATCTAGATTCAAATGCTGAGAGGTGAACACCATGAACACTAACGATAAATGGTCACTAATTCAGACTGTCAAGGCAATGAATGAATGAATGAATGTTGTTGTTGTTGTCTTCGACTTCTTTAAGCTCCTGTGTGTGTGTGTGTGTAATCCTACTTGCACTCCTTCCCACAGCTTTCCAAATGTTTGTATTTGGAAATGAGGAATTCCATCTTTAGTCACTGAATTCGTGGGCCCGATCGATCGTTAGTGCTCGATCTGCGTAGAGTTGCACCGCGACGAATTTGATCCAGCAGGGACTCGCGACACGTAGCAGGATCGACGGACGGCCGACTCGCCATCCACTGGCGAACTCTCGTTGCCGCGTCGCCGACGCTTGCTCGACGAGAAAGAACTCGGCTAGCGTCGCCACTTTCCAACCCGCACTGTTGAGCTAGTTTGGCATTGAGAGAATCCTTGAAGCTCAGCTTCTCGTTGGCAGGTGCAGGTTGATTGTGAACCGACGGCGGAGCAACGGTCTGCTGCTTCTGGACGTGCTGAGCCAGCTTGGCGTTGAGATCCGAGAGAAACGAATCGTGTTGATTGTTTTCTGATTGTGCTCGCGGGGGTTTGGGAAGAGTTGCCGGTGGCGGATGGCCTTGCTGCTGGTCTTGCAACTTGGCGTTGAGACTGTGAATGAGATTGGCCCTGTTGGCAGCAACGTTGTCTTCGGTGGACTGGAATCGGCCCGGTTCGGACATTCGACGAGCCAGTGACCCCATCCGGGGGCTGTTCGTTCTAGGACTTGCGGTGCTAGAATTGCCGGTGTGGTGAGTGGCAGTGCTACTGGACGTGGTGGTCCGAGGAGTGCCAGGGCGATGGGTCCCCGCACGAGGGCTACTGGGTCGACTGCCGAACCCATCCGTTTTGGTCCCTTCCAAAGCGGCCACTTCTCCCTCCGACTGGCTGCTACTGCTCTGGCTGCTGACGCTGCCTTTCCTCACCCCGTTGTAGCTTGCAGCTACGCCATTGGTGGCTGCTGGGTTGGGTTTCCTTCCGTGGTTTTGTTCCACCACCACCATGCTGTTGATCTTGGCTACGATGTGTTCCTGCAGAACGGAATTTGGGTTTGTTTTTATTATCGTTGCTTGTTCCTCGAGTTCCTTGATGGTGTTTGCCACTTTCCCGATCGTCTTATTAGGGTGGCCTGTGTCGGCAGGTTCTTCGGGAGGCGGTGGTGGTGGAATCACTTCCTCTTTTATCTCTTTCTGTTTGCTCACGTAACTGCATTTCATCAACGATAGATGATTCTCGAAACTTTCCTTCTTGAAATGCTCTTGATTGTCAAAACTGTTTTTGCGAGTCACGAGATTGTCTAGACTATTGTCACTCAACTGTCTCGGTTGGCCTTTACCCAAGCCATCGATGGTTCCGGAAGATGCTCTGGGTAGAGTAGCAGCTCCAGCTTGCTGATTGCGCAAGGCAACAACGGTCAGCCCATGCTGACTCGTTATAGAGGATGTCCGACGGATCGGCAAGGGAGGTTTGTGAGTCTGCGAGTTGGATCGACGCAAAGTTGATGATCTTCCGATGCAATGAGTGGTTTGAGGCGACGTGGCCATTGGATGACCTAGCATTTAGAGATCGGTGGATTAAACAGAGACCATTTTTTATTCCTTTGAAAAAGAACAGGGTGATGTGAATATAGACCTGCATATGGCTTCATTCCAGCAACTTGCGCTAAGATTTGAGAATGATCTGCATAACGAGGCATGGTGCAATATTTGCTGGCCTCATCGATGCAACTTCGATCGAAAAGAAACTCTGCAAACAGTAAGTTGATACATCAGTTACTTTTTTTGATCCAGTTGCATGAAATGTAGCTTAAAAATTGCGAAGCGAGCTTCACCTTCAACTGCAAGTTTATCATCCGAAGTGGTGGCAACGGTACTCTGGCTACCATAGCCACTCGATGATAACAACGACACGTGACTAGTGCTCCCTTCACTGTCACTGCGGTGAACGGAACGTTGTTGCAAGCCTTGCGTTAGCGCAGCAACCAACTCCGCTTGTTGTGGCATCTGAAAACCAAAGCTGATTAGACTTGGCCAATTCTACCCTGAATGCATCCAGCTAAGGATGCAACCAACCTGCTTCTGAATTTGTTCCAAAGTTGCCGAGACTTTGTGCTCAGATTTTGACATTCGTTGGGCCTCTATTTCATCCATGTTAGTATAGATGGGTTGAGGAACGACTGGAAGAAAGGAAAGAAACATGGCTGCTCAAAATGCTGCTCATCGATTTAACTTTGGGTCAACTATTGCAGGTAATAGTCACTTTGATTGGGAGCAGGTTGATTGAAGTCAGGCACGTAAGCTTTTGAGGAAGAATATTGCTGCTGATCATGTAACGTCTTTTTAGTAGATTTATCAGGAACTACAGGTTTTTCTAGCACAGCGAACCTGGAAAGCAGTCGACATGTAACCACTAGCATAGGAATTGAAAGAAAACGTTAATCCTACGGACAAAGAAAAAAACCCAAACCTACCTGTCAGGTAGGGGTGGACCTTCAGTCATTCCATCTGCAGGCGTGGGAGTAATCTGGTCAGTGGAATAGCAATTTGTACCATAGTCATCAGGTGAATGATTGAGTTTGCTCGGTGGTTGAAACGTATGAACGGTGAGAGCTGGTCGTTGATGTCCACGCTCATAAGCTGTAAACGGTTTCCAATTTCAGTTACTTCGGACTAAACAAGTTACAAATTCCTAAACCAACGTACTAGTAGATATGGTGTGAGGCCTATCTGCCAAAACTAATGTCGACGTCGGGGTCTTTTCGAAATTCACGGTTTCTTGAAGATTAGGCCAAGTGGCAGTGCTCGAAGGTCCAATAGGATAATGTGGTGACGGAGTGCTGGAAGCACTTGAAGTTTCCGAACTGTTATTGCCCATCTCTAATGTGGTTGTAACCTAATGAAAACAAAAACTCAGAACGTTATTTCAAACATTTAGCTTTAATTGCAAATAACTTGCTGCTAAAATCCTTGAATGCTTTCAGAAATAAGGTTCAACAAGCTAAAGGAGTTATGCAATTTCCAAAATTGGATCATTGGAACTACTACTTTCCATTGCTTGTGGAAGCAAAAATAGCAATGTAGTGTGAGTACACTATGTTGCAATCTAAACTCTTGAGCAAAGGTAGCAAGCCAATGTTCACCATTTGGGAGGTCATATCATCAAACAAGAGGGATCAGTTAATGCACGGCGCGCTACCTACCAACTTTTTATACGTCAATTAATTTCACGCAGGCAGCATTTGCATCAGCCAAATAATCATTCTTTATGTATGACTAGCAAAACATTATCTATCATTGGTCAGCTCTACTAAGAGAGCGAAATGTTTTAATTAAGCACAGAAACTGTCACTGTCTGTCACAACCAATCTTGAAGCAAATTCCTGTATCATTCAAGGTTATTAATTATAAGATCCAATACGGTTGAGCACTACAAACAATAATAACCTGTCTAGCAAGCTCTAGTGGAGGAGGAGTGGGAGGCCTGAGGAAGAGCGTATCTTGTGAAGTAAAACCAGAATCTTGAGAGGAAATGCTTGATAGACGGAAAGCTCCAACAGGGACTTGTTGCTGATTCAACAAAAATCAACGTTGTTAAGGTTGGAATGGTTAACTCGTTGACAAATGCCATTCGTCATCTGTTGTAGATTAGCTTACTTGCACAAGACTACTACGATGCCTCAGCTGATGGCTTGGAGAGTGAGATTTGGTGGAGCCACTAGAGGAACTATTTAGACTGCTAATGCTGCAGATGCTAGATTTGCGAGATCCTAACGAACTGGGGGAGCTGGGTGGTGTCTGCAAGTTAGCACAGGAACAATCAACACTCTTTGCTGGAGGAGGATCTAGCGGTTATGATGACTACAACTACAACAACTAGACAACTCGAGTAGGTAGCCTACCTGAAATGACCAGTATTGGTCGGATCCTTTAATGTCATTGATGATTTGTTCAGATACTGGAGGCAAAGTGAACGGATCAGATGCATGTTTCATCAACTGTTCGAGAATTTCTTGCAAATGAGAAATCTCTCCAATCATGGCCACTTCTTCATCCTGTCATTAGATTGTCACCAAGTAGTAATTACCAGAGTTTCACGGGGAGGGGGGACAAATTCCATTTAAACGATCAAAGTTTTCAATAATAATCAAACCAATTCCTGGAAACCAGGCCGCAACTTACAACAACAGGTTTTAAGCAGGCAACCAGCAAACAGAAATGACTTCGTTCTTCAATGAGAGCTGTTCTCACCGCCTGTTTCTCAGTGTCTTCCAAAACCATAAACTTATCATTAACATCTTGTAAAGCATTGTCTAAAGTACGTTGTATATCACTTTTCCCTGCCAAAGACAGCACACGAAACACAGAGTTGGAAAAACTGAAGGGCTACTCATGCAACATCAATCAAATCATTACCACCACTTACCTTTTCGTACTTTCTTTTGAAGTCGCAACGTGTCGGAAGAACGCTTCTTGAGTTCTTGCCGTGCTTTTTTAGATTCTGTTGATGCAACAAGGTGAATTTTGACAAATGCATCATTTCACAAACAAATCATCAACATTCGTTACAATAACAACCTTTGGCATGTTCTTTATCTAAATGAGTCACTGTCTTTTTCCAGTCCTCCATTTTATCTTGAAGTGGTAAAACTAGACAATCTAATATGGAACTGCAGACAAAATAATAAAATTAGCAATCGTTGTCAACACTACTTTCCCATAATCTATGATGCGATGCAGTATACTTTTATAGGAAGAGATAAGAAACTTTCAACTGAAGCCAAAATTGCTAGCACATTAAGGTTAGAAACCAGGTTCTCTTTTCAACAGGGATAGACAAATACGGGGCACCTGGTCACCATGGTGCTTGAAAATTTCTATAGTTTAATAAATGTATGCTAGCGCCTAAGAAAAAGGGGTGGGCTCCTGAATTAGTTTTAGTTTTGTCGACCCCCAGTCTTTAATAGTGCACTACATGAAAGATGTACATTATTATTAAAATTATCAAACATTTCATCCTGCATTCAGTTCGAATGTTGTTATGTACGATTATGCTACTCAGACCTAAATGAGTTGCTTAAAATTTGCATATCGTGATAAGATGCCAACAACGTGTTGCTGGGCTGACATTCAACACCTGCCAATATATTCTTTCTTTCTTTGTCAGTCCTACCAAATGGTAACATGATCGACCTCTACGATTAGACTGGATACTCTCTCAACAACCCTTACTTAGAGGAAAAGAAGAACAGTGAAGATTGACATCATTGGTCATGTCCTGTTTCCTTTAAGAGTCATTACCAGAGATGATTTAAAAAAAATCCTGTATTTCAAGTTGATTTATAACTCAAAACCATTGTTGTAGTAGTAGTAGTGTAAATCTCTAATATAAACTTTTTTTCATAACATTGACTTGTCATCCAAGACTTGTCAACATGCAGCTAAACAGGGCCAAGGTGTTGATAATTTTCAATCCTGCATTAAAATCTATTATCTGATCACCTTGATAAATGAAATCCATATAATCATGTGTCAGGTTAACTTGGTTATTAGAGTGTGTATAAGTAATTCAACTTACCTAGTGAATGTTTTGAGTCTGGCTTCGACAGCTTTATGTCGCATTATTATCCTAGTTAGTGCAGTACCAATGTCTTTAGTGGCACCTGAAATATAAATCCAATCAGCGCTCGCTGTCCACTCTGCAGTGATTTCCCCAACAACACCAAATGCTTGTACTGTACAGTACCTACCTTTAGTATTGGTTGCTAAATCAGCAATTTTTTGGAATGCATCAAGGAATGATGATGTAGCCAAAATGGTAGCCCTGGGAAGGAAATGGGATTTGAAATGTCAGTTGAGATTCTAACCAAGAAAGATATTGACAATGTGATGAATGAATGAAAAACCTTGTTTAAGAAGAAGCACTTACTTCAATTGGGAATGTAATTTAGCAGCTTTGGCAAGGAAATCTTCCCACAATGGCATCCCAAACTGTTAATTATTAAAAGCATGATTTTTATTACAAATTCAATTGCATTTCAATCAATAGTTAGCTTGACAACAACCTCTCGTTGTGTGAAATTAACATTACTGTTTTGACTTATTGGTGGTTTAACACTTTCCCCAATTCACTCACTCACCCACCAACCATTTTCATTTTCATTTTAATTACAATCAGGAAGTTTCAACAATAAAAAATAGACCAAGTTCTTGATGCTAACCAATACTTAATGACAAACTTGATTTAAAATCTCACCTAGTTATAAGAACAGGTGCTGTACGTCTATTTAAAATGGCATTTGGCAGCTCTAATCGTTAATCGTTGAAAGATCAGAGATCATTCCTTACAGACCACCATAGCCTATGGATTTGCATTGTGAATCTTTTCAAACTTTCCACAGCAATTCTTATTTTTTACATGGGTCCTGTCTACTGTGAAGCACTGTCAATTCCTTATCATTTGTTTAGACTGCCATGTTGAACAAATCTATCGAAAATTAGCTTAGCATGTTTGTTCCTTTTTTTGACATCTTGGAAGTGAATAGTTGAACAGGATATTATTCATATCGAGAAAAAACCTTGCATGACTTAGCATAAATGACACAAGTGTTCGTTAGAAGCATCCTACATTGTTTTTTTGGATGGAGAATCGACCAGGTCTCCAAGACCCATGGCACCAAAATCGAAAACAAGACCTTTCACAAAGAAAATGCTTTCACTGTATATTAGAACACAACAGCCTATAGAAGTGAAAGCGTTATTATTATTATTATTATTATTATTATTATTATTATTATTATTATTATTATTATATCAATGTTTATGCAGCGATGTGCAATTAAAACCTGCCGATAAGCAGCGACCTTACAATTGTTGATAGTCAGTGTTTAAGGATATATGGAGTACAAATAATATCCTTGACATAGTTATTTCTATTGTAGGAAGTACACTGTTGGATACTCAACACAGACTTTGACAGATCATCACAAAAGCTTTCTGGAATTAATAATTTTAAACTTCTGGCAATTTTCCAATGGTTCATTGAATTATTCAAGGTACAGTAGTACACCTTCATCCAGTAGGTATCTGAATTGATAAGCTAGGCCGATTCAATCTACAATTCACTTATCTCAAACGGTTGCCTACTCTGCTGAGGGCTTGCACCTAACATTGGTGCAAGTTGTTCTATCACCAATGAGTGGAGTAAAAATCGGAGTTATCGTCGTTCTTATAGCCTAACAATTACATCATGTAGGTTAGGTTGTATGTAATGTAAACATCATCAACAGCTGTAGTTAAAGAGTATCTATCCCGAGATAACGCATCCAAAAAACCCAACGACGTTTCTTCTAAGCACAAGCAACACTGGTTCTACTTCACTCATTGACACATTATTCATTAACACAGATAAGAAGCGGATTATACATCCTCTAATCTTATTCTCGTGTCGTAATAGATCCATTTTAAAACTATAAAGACACTCTTAGCAGCAACTTGGATAGTATTTATTTATTTATTGCCACTTCCAACAGGAAAATTTTTCCGTTGTTCTCTTTAATGTTGTAAAGGTCAGTTTGAAAATATGTACATACAAACAAAAAACACTGAAGTAATAGCCAACATTTAACTCTGATTCACAATTGATTGGTGTATTTTGCAATACACGGACTTCCAAGTGTTTTGAAACACATGACACAGGAGTGGTTTGAATGTTGCATTAGACTTGACTAATTTCACGCTTTCCTCATTCAAAACATAGAAACCACTGGCTTGGAAAATTCAATAGTCATAAGAAGTTTCGGGTAAAAAAAAAAAAATAATAATAATAATAATAACAATAACTTCTACGCATAGGCTTATAACATGGATTGAAATTTCAGAACAAACAAGGTGTGGTTGCTGTCATTTTAATTCTTTGAGGATTAACTTTTTTTTAAAAATCTTATATCGTTCTCAAACCAAGATGTATAATAATAATAATAATAACAACACTTTCCTTTCTTGCTCATCCATGTTAAAAGGATTCTGCTCAAATCGGCCAGTCTTTTTCGAAAATGTGTTTTTTCCTGATCGACATATTGTATGAATCACAATGAGCAAAAATAAAGCCAAAGCGGAATCAAGCTTCAGCATAGCCCTATTTTGTTTCCCACCCAACATTTGCCTGTATTTTTTGTTTGGTTTTTTGTATGTAGACACTAGCGTAACATTTTTATCGAAAATGCATGTGTTTCGTTGCAATTCACTCTATGTTAGTACCACAGAGAAACCATAATTCCGGCATCGGTACGAATCCAAATCAATGTAGTCCTGGCGTAATGCACCGTGATAAATCCTAGTCCTGTACATTCATTCCATAGTCAACTGCGTGCCAAAATGAAATTTTCGAAACACCGAACAATTATACACCACCCTATCTCAGCCTAATCTATTTTTTTTTTACTGTAGCAAAGAACACGTCAGATGTGGTATAGGACATAACGATTCTAATTGACAGAAGAGTATGATACTGTTCCAATTTCAAATGTTGCATGCACTGCACACAACAACTGACTGTACAGTGTTTAATGTTAAGAAATCGAACGAGTGATCTTGATTCCCTCCCTACCCTAATAGAAAGATGTTTTTCAGGGGGGAATTTCGGCCATGGCCCTTCAGCTCTAGCTAGGGCATGAATTAACGTTGTGGAGAGAAAAGCCAGGAAACACTTTCACGTGCGCATCTCATTAAAAAAAACAACTCTACAGAAATAGGTTATCGAATTGGCTCAATCCATTCTTAAGTGTTAACACAGTATCCATGACAAATCTTTTATGTTTTCTACAATGATCAGAAAACAGTTCGGATGGAAAACAAAATACAAAATAGGGATGATAACAACACAAGGTAGGGTAGGTCTGTGAAAAAAAAAGGTTTTCCTCGGTACAAAAGGAGATCCCATTGGGATGATTGATTCCAAGGTTTTGTCTGGACTCGGTGACTTACTACAACCAACTGAGAGAAAATGGTTCCCTTTTTTTTTTGTTGTTGTTGCCATTGTGCACCTAATGTGTGCAGAGATCGGGATGACCTAAAAGTGGGTGTTTTGGATTCGGTCAAATTTTGTTTTCCCAAAACCAGCTGATCCCATCTGACAAGTCCAACAACCCACATGGACATCCATGGACGTTTTCTTATCTACCCTTCTTACCTAGGTAGGTGGTCTTACATGACCTATGATCAGACAAGAACTGTTCCAGTCGAATCAAGGCTGTTCGTTATAAATTTCAGGTGACTTACTACCTACTTCCAACAAATAAGATCATGTCAAAGCGTTTAAATGGCATCGAATGGACCGATTCGTAAAAAACGACAAGTTGACATCGGCATCCATATCTAAATTTCCAACGAATAATAAACTATTACGGACTGTTTGTTATTCAGTCGTCCAAAAATATTAAATTCTTTAAATCTTATGGGTTAAGTTTAAATTAATGTGCAACTACATCATCCAAACTGGTCAAAGTACTGTACAGTAATGGTTTAAGAAGGAATCTTGTAGAGTGCTGTAGTATGTCAACAAATCATTTAATTTACGTACTTTGTTAACGGTAGAAATTGATGTGTTACGGCCACGTGTTACTGTAGTACGAACCACCCAACATAGGTTCGATTATTGGATAGTGTTTCATCAATTTCATATTCTCTTCGAAGAAGGGTAAAAGGTTTTACTACACCCTCTTTGTCGACCTACCCTAAATCGCGTTCTTCACTTGCCAGCCACGGAGGTGGGACCCACGTCCTACCACGACAATTCGAAATCGTCGTCCCCCTGCGATTAATTTTCATCTGACCCCCCAGTCTCTTTTTATTTTACCCTCCGATTGAGGCCTAGTTGTTGGATGGCCTTCCATTTTCCCCCATCTACCACCACCATCAACATCACGAACTAAGCAACAACAACACGTTTGCTTGACTCACCTTCAAATCGTTAATCACGCTTTGAAACAATCCTCCTAGAGCACCGAAGCCCTTTTCCACGCTGGTCTCCATTTTTGGCCGAATGCACAGTCAACAATAACCAACAACAAACACACACTTTTCTCTTCAAACACGGCTGTAGTCGTAGTGAGTGAGGGGGATAACCTCCTTCTTCTTCTTCTCCTCCTCCTCTCGTTCGCGCTCTCTCCTTCTCGCGTCTACCACTCCATCAAGCTAGACAGGCCTCCATGGCACCCGGGGTCCATCATTCAACTTGCCCGGTTTGATAAGAATATCCACCACGGTACCATCGAAGTGACTCTGAAGGCAACCGAAGCCAAGGTGTCGACGATGAGGCGGAGCAGCAGTGGGCTTCCTCAGCATTACTACACCTTCATAGGTGGGGAAGCCTCGTTCTGGAAACAGCCACAACACAACGAGTTCGGGCGGCAGCAGCTACAGCACTTGACGACGACTAGACTACTACGCACGCACGATAGACAAACAACCCTCCTCTCTGCTCGTTCGTAGTAGTAGTAGAAGAAGAGTAGTCAGTCAGTCACACTCACTGGAGGAGATTCCAGATGGATGGATGGAATGGAAGAAGGAGAGGGAGACGACGACACAAGAAGAAGGGAAAAAAAATCATAATAATAAAACGTAATCACGTGATGGCAACGCTGCGTTCCTATTGGTCGAGGCGATCGAGGCTATTCCAAGGTTCCCGATACTTCCCTCGTTTCCCTATCGCACGTGTTGGGGCTGTGTGGAGTAGTCGTCGTCGTCGTCGTTTGAGAGGCTTCTTCTTTCCCTCGACGACCAAGGAACAAAAAACCCAGGAAGAAGCCCCACCCTTATTTTTTTCCTTTTGATAGGGTCTCGTACGACTTCTTATTGCACTTGGAGTTTCACCGTCCTAGTCCAACGAGGCTTAAGGAGACTGGTAAACCGGATACGCATTGATTATAATAGGTGTGTGTGTGTGTGTGACACCTACTACTACATATCCTATAGGTCTTCCTGCCTGCTATCTACAGCAAGTAAAAGAGTCAAGTCGTTTACTTGTTGGCTATGCCAGTCCAGTACCCTATTCTGAATTACAACGGAAAGGTCCTATACCATTGGCTAGTAATAATAATAATAATAATAATAATAAAGTTATTAGGTAACCCTGTAATGCTGCATTTGCAGATGATATCATCATTCATTATTAGTGTACATATATCTTGACCTACCATTCGACCCTGTTAGCTTTGTCGTCTGTTTAAATCGAGACCTCTGTTTTTGAAAGAACGTTGGGTTTTTAATATATTGTGTGGCGGCTAATATTTAATTGATCGTGTTCATAATACAGTAAACGATTTAGTTTTTTGCATTTAGCAAATTCGTGCAAAAAAAAAATAATGGATTGGATGTTTTGTATTGTGTAGTAAATCACACATCGTATGAACTTTAAACTGCAGTGATTTTTATCGCCATTTACTAACTTTCTCTAGATAAGAGAGTGAAATCCGGATGACACTTCGTTTCTGGCACAATTTATCTAGTCTAGAGACTAGCCTAATCATTGATTAAGTGAGCTAATTATAAAGGAATCAAGTTGTAGTCATAATGTGTAACAAGTCCTCATGTTTTTTTAAATATTGTATAATTAATTAAGATCGTGCATGATGACAACTTAATATACCTATCAATATAACCTTTAAAGACATGTGAGAGCACATGTTTACGTTTCATCTCCAGATTGGTATCGCAGACCTGCAAATGCTGTTGTGGCTTTGAACGCAAGGTCATGTTTTCGTCCAATGTTAGCTAATAGTCTGCATGTCAAGGAAGTAAATAGGCTCTGCATAAGTTGTTCTTCAAAGTCTCGTAGGTAGTATATTGCATGGATTATAGGGATAGGATAGTACTAAAAGGAATTTCATATGTAAGCTAGAATGGACCAAGATGTTTGCCCAACTGAATTTTTGTAATTCAATAGTTAACATGAAAAAATGCAAGCTGTTGCAGTGCAGTACTGTACTTTACAGTAATGGGAACTTGGGTAAACAAGAACTTTGTACAAGATTGGAATCTGCAACGATTTGCAAATTCAATTAGTTGATGTACACGGTTTTTATGTTTTATATCAAATCATACTGTTGAATTTCTCCAGTACAACAATTTATACAAAGGATTAGAAATTATCTCTAAACATTATGCCTGTCTGGAGTATTAATTGAATATCTTTTATTGTTGCATTATTTTATATCTGCTTCCAATGTGTTTGAAAATCAACGTTTTTATTCTTTTTTTGCAGGAAACGTAGGTAATGGAGAACCACGATTCTTATTCATCCGGATTCAGTTGACGAAACTGAGTAAGTATCTGTATTCCGTAGTGTATTTGTTGGCACAAAAACATGGCTGTTGCATTGCTCGATCCATAAAAATCGTTGTAAATTGCACCACTACTACAGTACGATAAAAGTTAGTTTTATAACATTTTTTTCAAGAACTAGGATGTGATAGGTACTGTGAATAGGCTCTTTTTTTTTGTGTTTGTGACTGCAAGGCCGTGAGACACCCATTTTGGTTGACACTAGACTAGAGCACAGCATGCCAAAAAAAAAAAGTTGCGTTGCGAAAATGAAATGATGCAGATGATGTTGTGCAGCTATAAATATAAAGTGAGGTCAGCCTTATGTATAAAAAAGTAAATAAACAGAAAGAGGTTGTAGAACTGGTCAAACAGGTTGTCATCTTACTAAAGATGGTCGGGGGAAAAAGTCATCATCAGCTGATTTCCTGGTTGGGAAGTGTACTGTACATTCACCTGTTTCTGTAGCAACAGTGCTATTGTAGGTTACTGCAAGAAAAACGTCTTGCACTTTCGTTTGTATTGAATTTATAGAAATACTGCAGAATGGAATATACAATTGACTGGTCGATCTTCACTTCACCTCACTTTCCAAATTTCTTTGTCAAAGTTTGCACAAAAGTTGAGGTGATCTTAATAACAGGTTGTTTAACCTACGGGTGTCATTAACAGGTTTTTGAATTTAAGTTGCTTTTTTCGCTTTGGGTAGAAAAGTGGTGATAAGAACAGGTGCCACCATAAGAAAATTTAATATGAAAAGTTCCCATTTGAACTTGAACATATGCATCCATCCAACCATGGCTCTAGCCTAGCCTAGCCTAGCCTAGCCTAGCCTGGCTAAGCATTGGCAAGAGAGAGAGAGAGAGAGAGAGGGCAAAAATTGACTAAAATGCCCCAGATGTGGTTGCCTGGGTAGCCGACCCTTGTTGAAAAGGACACAACAGATGTCCAACACATTCAATGGGCAAAAAAAGGGCTGAAAGTCTCTTTTCTCGTTTGTTGGATTTCATGGTTCCTTCCAGGTGGTGGTGGGTGGGAGTAGTGCCGTGTCAGGTCAACACCAAAGAGAACAGCTAGCTTATTGGTAGTATAGTTTTCTACTTGTTTGTTGACGTTTCGTGATGACCTTTGATTTTTTTTTTTTTAATAAATGAACAATCATTTATTAAACAACATTACTACACTAAACGGTACTACATTAAACGTCTTTTAAAACGTTCTTTTGGGAGGGAAGGGAGACAAGTGTTTTCTTTTGTGTTTCAGTTAACGAGTTTTGTGTTTCACCTCAACGTTTCAGTTAACTAGAACTGTGAAATTGGTGAATGACCAGTAAGTGAAAGTGGAGTGGTCATAATGCTAGGATGCCTCTGGACATACTTACTGTACAGTGTGGAAAAAACTTGGATTATTGTGAGCAATATGATAAATTGGAAATTCATGTTAAGTTGGAAGAATTTTGAATTAAAATCAAGTTGAGTTTTTTTGTTGTTTTGTTTGTTTTTTTTTTGTAAAGAAATGTCAAGATGGTCATCGTGACATTTAAGATCATCTCCCACTTTAAAATTGCGCAAATTTTTATGTCTCTACTAAAAACTCGATGAAAGACTCAATTGAAGATGCTTCTATAAAGATCATTGTCGTCAGCTCATGCACGTGAACAGGATTTATCTGTGTTGTGTAACAATCGTGTCACTTGACATGCAAATCTGGTTGAGAAATACGAAAGAAGAAATGATGATATTTAATAAGAATTCAATGGGTGTAAGGATGGGAGTCAACTTTTCTTTCCAATGAAAGGCTAAATAGGCTAATTATTATTTAACAGCATTTTCCAATTCACTTTAAGTGGAATTAAACAAGTCCTTCCACGTTGACCTTAATAATTCTTATGTGACAAGTTTACAATTTAGAAAGAAATCGAGATCCGGCACTACCACGCAAATGGTTATCCAACTGTCGTCTAATTTATTATGCCATTTTAGATTGGTTTGAACTTTTTCATTCCACGTTCGAGTCAAGTGGCCTATCTTATGGATTGTAGCTGTAATTTATTTCCATTCCAACAGCAGCGCAGCGTCGGAATAGAATTGAAACAAACAATAGGCATCTTGAAGAATCGGGTTACCGTACTACATACATACAACCAGCAGCAGGCAAATGTAATTTACAAGAATCCTCAAAGTAGAAAATCCTGCTTGGAAAATAAAATAAGCTCTTTGTCCACTTTCACTCAACCTAATGAGATTGGAAGGATAATGAGTGCAAGTTGGTTATGCAAGCTTCTCTTTCTTAATACCAGTTTGTTTGTTATATTAACTACAACAGTGGGGAGTCTGATAGAATCAGTTTAGTCTTGTAAAACAAAGGAAGAAAATTGATTTATTTATCGATAATGTATCGACAAGATCGGTTGGTTAAACAACATACAGTGTCTGTTGTGTGCATCAGCAAATAATGCTGTCCACACACACACACAGTCCTACTCTACTCTACTGTACTGTACTGTACTGTACTGTACTGCTACTACTACACACGTTACTCTTTTTGGAGTTAATGGTTCACAACGAATGGTTCTTCCTTTCCTGTTACAATACCCTGATAGCATAGGACAGACAATACGTTATTGTTGTTCTCTCCCTCTTGTCACACGACCATCAATAACTCGTGCATTCTCACCATTTATTTTAGTTGCTTTTGCACGGATCACTTTTCTCGCTGATCGCTTTTCGCTCCATTTTATTGATTCAAACACCTCATTAATTCGGAGTGCTAATTTTGAATTTAAAAGACCTGGCAGCAAGTGTTGCTTGCTGCCTTTTATTCATTTATTTTTGGGCTATGTCAGACATTTATATTTTACCATATTCAACACCATTAGATCGATGGTAAAGTGGAATCACTTTTCGTTTCGTTATCCTGTGTGGAGTGGTGTGAGAATTATAAACTAGTATAAATAAATCGAGAAGAAATTGACAGTTGTTTTAAATGCAGTTATTAGTTTAACTAATGGTTGGTTATGTTTAAAATTGTTACTCGCACACGAAAGAAATAAATATCACCAAATAATAATTACTTGGCGAATAAGTGGTTAATGCTAGCTACTTGTCGTATTATGGTTGTTTTTGCTGTTGTAGTATGAAAATTGCTACATTTAAAGGTTACATATTGGAATTGTTCCCAGAATTGCAATTATAATAAAAAGTGTAGTAATGCGTAATTGGGGTTGAATGTTGTAACATCAACTTGGTGATGCTGTTTTATTCGCAAATAAGTTTAAATTCTATTGTAGACGAGTGGTTGTTTATTATTTCGATGCTGCCAACCAGAGTTTCTCTGTTATTCGCAGCAAACTGCATGATTATGAAGTTCTCTTGAATGTTCTACGCTTTTCTCTGAATAATTTACGATTTTTAATCTACATCAAGCCAGTCTATTTTTCTCGGGAAAGCAATATTCGCAGTTTTTTTTTTTTTTTTTGAAAAAGACCCTTTGTTTTTGGCAGATCTCGGATAAGAGATGTCTAATACGGAGAAAAGTGGTGAAAGTTTCATTAATTGAATTTGATTGAAGCAGAATAAGAGAGGCGTACTGGGGGCTGGTGGAGACCCGAGTCCAGCACGTTCGTGTCTTTAATGCAATTAAAGTAGCTATGGTGACATGGCCAAGAAAAGCGAACAGAATCCAACAAGGGGAAAGAAAGAACCCGTTAAAAAAGATGGAAAGCATATTCTACACTGATTATACTGTAGTTACTTAGCACTTGTGAAAGCTTTACATGCTAAGTTACTCAGTTTCCAAGATCAGTGGGTGCAGTGGAACTTGCCGTTTTTCAAGGAACCGAAACAGTTTCATTCAATTAGATCGAACAATTTTGACTCTGGAGGAACGAACCAAACTATTTTATGCATACTATTTTTTAATCTATTTATTATAGCGACAAAATTGAAATTGAGTTCTTGTTGATGGATTAGTGAAACACGGTTCTAGGAAAAATGCGCACGGGGGAGCGCACAAAAAAATGCCAACAGGAAAAACGCATTTTTTTCTGCGCATTTAACCTAACCTCTTTGACCTAACCAAACGCATCTTGTGCGCTTTTTTCCTGGGCACATTTTTCTGGCCACCGTAAAATCCATACAGCACTTTTCAGAGTTATTCTCTTCTAAGTTGGCTATAATGAGAAGTTGGTGAAGTAAACAGCAGCCCCACAAATTCTGCATTTAATATTATCCAAACCAATGTTGTGCAGAAACTTTTTATTCTTCTCAAATTTGGTTTTCGTTGCAACTTATTGGATCACGATTTTCATTGTAACTCACAAGTTTTTCATATGGGCGATCTTCATGAAGAGATGCCAGATTAGGAGGTTCAAGTGCCATTCGGAATGAACAGTATAAACATTTGGAGAAAGAAACAGATGCTGCTTTCACACACTTCTTTGAGGAATGCAATATATTTTCATCATTTGTAAAATTTGGTAAAAATTTTGAAATGCAGATGTTGGTGTGAAACAAGTCGACTGGTAGAATACTATATTAACCTTTGCGGTAAGCCAGCATGAGAATTTATATTCCAAGGGGATACTTACTCATGTATCCTTAAATTTGTAATTGTAGTTGAGGTGCGTGCTGTCACAAATTAAACTAATTGGACCTTACGTTATGCAAACCCTACTATATAGACTGAAGCTCTAATGCAAGACTAATGAGATAAACATTTTCGCGTGCTATCCTGAGAACATAAATTTCTCCGGTTCCACCTACTCTGCAAATTCAGGTTACAGTGGCTAGTAAATTCCACATCAATAATAGAGCAGTAGAAAAATTCTTTTCCCTCTTTCGCACACAGACACACACACACGGTTCTCCTCCTCCTCTCCTACCAACTGTGGTTTTTTTGCCATGCTATGTTTGCAGTCCTCAACGTTGATGTGGTCGCATGCAAACTGTAATTTTAGTCTTTGACTCGGTTGTTGAGAATATTTTTATCGCGTGTAGTTTAATAATTCTCCCCCCTTTTTTTTCTTACCTTCTCAGCATTTGTGTCTAAAAAGTTGTTTTGTTTTTTTCTCTTTTGTAATGTTGATTCGATAAACAGCATTCTTTGCTTCGGAAAATGACCTTTTTTTTTTTTTCTTTTCTTGTGACATGTTTTTGTGGCAACACTAATCATTTTCACCGAGTAAAATTTAAAAACAGTAATTTTATGTAAAATGAAACGAACGTTGATGTGGTGCTGAGTGTTCTGCTTAACTCAGGTCTCACTCAAGTTACGATTATCTCCATCTGAAGAGTGGTGAAGAGACGTCTTTGGAGATTTTGTTTAAAATGGTTATTTTCTCCTCCCGTGTCTCTAATTTGTTCAAACTTGGATGAGATGATCTGTGACGATTCATTTTGATGCCATCGATCGCTTTCATGTCTTGTCAACACTAGTTGAGTTAACTAACCAGATTCAAGGAAAAGTTGAAACAGCCAACCTATTAAGCTGTTTATCTCATCCTTGCATAAAAACGGTTCGACGTCCTAGAATGATTTCAGTTCGATTTCAGTTCGCACCATGGCACAACAAGGTTCCAATTTGTATTTTTTAGTTTGGGGTGTAGGTTTTAAAAATTGTATTCACTTTCGCTCCATCACATGGAGCAAAAACAAGTGCGAGCACTTCTCATTTTGGTAATGGATTAAAATAGGCAACGAGGTAATTTTTTTGAAAGAAAGAATAAAAAATATTAAAACAAAAATCTGTTTCTATATTTAAAGTGAAATCAATGAAGGAAGGAAAGTGCTTGTTTGTGTCTGTGAAACACACCTAATTTACGATCATCGAGCTAAAATGGTGCTCTTGATGTTCCATGGCTTGAAATAAAGTTGACATGTTTCATAATGTGCTGCTTGATCCTTATGTCACATAATACAGGGTTCCATTATGACATGATTTTTCTGCCAGGACAATGTATAGCATGAACGTTTAACGTTCTGGTTATAACGTGGTTGTTTGTTTGCATCAGCATTACCAACAAGGAACTTTATTTAGACAACTGAAATTCCGAGAATAGTGGTTGGCATTAAAATTTAATCCAAACGATCTGGTTGAAGTAAAACACCATTGAAGTCGTGAAACACAGCACTTGACTCGAGAACACTTTCAACTTTTTTTTTAACTGAACACTTTGCGTCTACAAACTACTGAATGAGGACAAGACAACTGGTTCTCGTTGTTACGCTCACACACACTGTCAATTAATCTCGTGTTGTTGAATATATAATTTATAACGTCTTTGTTTTCATTAGATGTGGAGATAGATTGGATGGATTCTTTTCAATATCTGATTTTAGAGGATCATTTTTTATTTTGATTTTAATGATGATCCGAGGCTTGCACTTTGTTTTGTGTGTCAACAAAAGGGGCACTGAACTTTTTTCCAAGTGGAAAGTAAACAATGCTAGGGATGGCAAATTGAACGTGAAAGTGATGTTTTTATCATTTCATCTCGTCATAAAAATAGACCTAATCCATATCTTGAGCAACAAAATGGGTGACTATTATAGAAGAACCCGAATGAATGCATCCCCGTGATTAATGAAAGTTTTGAAATTTTCTTTACACTTTGCACACCCAGTTGAGGTTTGGCGTTTAAAAAATATGAAATTGTTTCATGCTTTACTGACAATGAAGATTAAAACCTCACAGGTGGCTTATCATCTGTTGGTATGAATGATTTTTATTTCACTAAACCTAGTACAGTAGTAGCATTTACCTACCTACCAATGCATTTCGTGCCATTAATCATTGCGTGCTAACCGGTAATTAGACTTTAGCCCTAATTAAAAACCATTACTGGTTATTTCTTGAAGGCCTTTTTTTTTTAAATCACGGTAAAAATCGAAGTAGGAGCGAACGATTCACAGTTTTATTTTATTTTATTTTTTTCACATCATGGTGTTGCCTTTTTAGGAAAATCCGGCAAATAATTTTTTTTTTATCAGCTCTCTCTCTCTCTCTACCCACTAAGTTATTTCGTTCATGTTCTTCCCCCACATTGAGTCCATCGCTCGATTATTTCCTCATTGAGGATACAGAATCGTAGATCACTAACCCGTGTGGTGCGTGCATGGTCAAAGATGATGAACAAGAATGGAATGGGAGGAGGTAATATTTGGTAATGGATGATAAATGCATCCTTTGCTTTATTAGAATATTAGGTCCATGTGTAAAATGTGTAATGAAACAGGGTTGTGGTGGTTGTTCATAGTGCCTGCCAACTAGCAATAGTAGAGTATGTCGTTCAATCAGTCTAATTTTGAAATACTACCATTCAGTGTGTATGTGATTGGTACGTAATTCGGTATGTAATGTAATGTAATGGTACATTCAGTATGTAGCTAAGAATGAGGGTAGTATCCCATGTTTTATGATTGCGTTTCCAACATCAGTGCCAGTATATAATGTATATAATGTTCTGTTGATCTTATTCGGCTCGGACAACACGAACATCTAATGTCATTCACCACGTTTTCAAATTTATTGAACAGCTAACGTGAAAATGTAGAACTAAATGCCTTAATTTTATAAAGTGTCAATTACATGGCATGACGTTCTATTAAAAAATTAATAGGCAACGTGTGAAATGTTGTGCATTTATTTATTTATTTATTTATTAGCATGTGAATGTGACGACTCCTCCAACAGTGATCACAGGACGGTAAATCCAAGTTTTTCAGTCTGGTAACCTTGAGAAAAGACAAGGGAATGCCCAAGATAAACGAAAAGTGCAAAAATCCAGAATAAGGAAAAGGAACGGTGTTTTGTTGACCAAGCTGTGGGTGGATGTGAGTGTTGGTTCGTTGACAGCCAAGTCGATAGTTGAACTTAACAGCAATTAGTTGCTCAATATGAAATTATCGATTAGCTGGGAAGAGTAGAATACAAATAGGCTAAAATGGATAGAGTATTTTTTTAGAGTCTGCAAAAATTAGTACTTTTTGTGTTGACCTTATGGGTTTGTGAAGTGTATACGTAGAATGGATGAAAAACCGTGAGTTTATTTATTTTATTTTTTAGCATTCTCAGTTGTTTTTACCACAAACTGTCAATGGAAGGGAAACGATTTGCATTGGTTACTCACACATGGGCCATGGGAAGGCACAGCTTCCGTGATTTGAACCCACGTGCAGGAAGGTGGTGGCATCGTGGCATGACATGCGATGATGCATGCTGCTATGGTTCACTTTTAACAAAAGTCTCGCAGGAAGGTGGTCTGTGCAGAAGAAGATAAAGAAGAGCCATGCAACCTAACACTGACTGCACCCTTGCAAAACCAAAACCAAAAGCCTAGCCTTGCACACTATCTATCTATCTATCTATCTCCTCTTGTGTGTGATCGGTCGGTCAGCGGTCTGTCAAGAAGTCGACACCTAGACTTTTCTCAGAAAGAAAAGGATTTAGTTCCAGTTTCTTCACACGATTAAAGTTTTATTGGCAGACCTAGAAAAAAAAATGTTGTACTGTTGGAATTCAA
The DNA here is from genome assembly GCA_034695005.1 of Cryptops parisi. NCBI lineage: Eukaryota > Metazoa > Arthropoda > Chilopoda > Scolopendromorpha > Cryptopidae > Cryptops > Cryptops parisi. The sequence continues at coordinate 193 of JAQIWH010000400.1, read as the reverse complement.
CATGAAGTGCTCTTGTGGTGTATAACCATCATTTTAATACGTTTTATTTGGTTTTTCATTATGAACAGAGAACAGTGACCCATTCTTTATATATGTTACCGCCAAAGTCCGAAGTGCGGCCAAAGTGGGAAATGACCAGCCATTTCGCACCTTGGCCGAGGCTTTTGGCCAATGTCCGATGTAACGGAAATTA
>JAQIWH010000399.1:0-52087 GCA_034695005.1 Cryptops parisi | reverse complement strand
CAAAGATAAACAAAGCTTAACTTTTATATAAATAAAAAAAAATATATATATATATATATATAATTTGTCAATAAAACTTGCAGCTACAATAATGAGAACGATGCTTTACTTCCTGTTTCATAAGCGCACGCTCAATTCATTCGATATTGGTATTATCTATCAGCAACACCAAGCTTAATTGTAAAACTTCTGTACTGTGGTATAGAGCCGACTGAATGATTATACACAAACTACGTGGTTATCGTCATTCTTATATCGCATAATTTGCCATTTAATTGGTGGTAAGTGTCATTAAAAATTTTGACATTCAGCATTTAAGTATTTAAAGTTGGACATCCATTGCTAGTACATTCATACATTAATTCAAACTTGAGTTATTTTACACCAAATTATTTAATTAATCGTAACCAGTAACAGGTGGTGTGATAGAGCAGTATAGCAATATAGCTCTACGAGACGAAAAATAGGCAACCGTAATAATTGGAATCACTTGTAATCTCACAAACACTTTATCATCGGTACCATCTGCTTACACAGCGTACATTATTAAATAGAAAGTAATAACTATAGGACGTTATTACTTTCACGTCCTAAACGCTAAAAAAGCGTTTTTCCTGTAGTGAAAGTAATATTGTCCTATAATTATTACTTTCACTACAGGAAAAAACGCTTCTTCTTCAATGAGTTTAAGTTTAATGTTTCATTTTCCCTGATTACAACAACAAACAAATATATAGCTTACAGGGTATTTCGGAATCTCGTCTTCAAACTTCTAGCGATTGTAGGGGGTCCGAAAGGAGCCACATTATCTCATACGAGAAACTCCGAAAAAAAATCGTGTCACGTGATATGGAAGCCCTAACTGTTTTTATACCTCCCGAATAGTTTCTCCGCAATACACTCAAGATTTGCGGGCGGATAGCAAACTTTAACATAATACAGGCAGAATTTTGGGCTTCTGTGCCACGTGACACGATTTTTTCTGGACGTTTTCGTACAGCGTTGAAAAAAGTTTTTCATTTTTGCACTCCCCTACATGCTTCAGAAGTTTGTAAAGGAGGTGTTAAAACACAAATTATGTATTAAAAGAAAGTATACTGTAGTAATGGGTGAAAGGGGTGTGTGATAGTCATATTATACGACGACGGCTCACTAACGATATAACCTAGGTGCATCGGCGTGGATCACTCAGTTTAAACAAATAAATAAAAATAAATAAAGAAGAATTAATAATCAAAATGAATTATAAGATTAGTACCTGTACTAGAGTTTAACGATTCCACAACAGTGAACAATGGCGACAATGAACTAAATTATAAGCAAGAGTAGATACGTGTGTAGTTAAATAAGTAGTTGAATGCGTTATACAATTTACAGTCGATTCGTAGTTTGCAATAATATGTAGATCAGGTTACAGGTAACTTATAAAAAATACGGAGGTTTAGTTCGGCGGCATTCGTCCGGAATGATGTTTACGCTTTGACCTGAAATAAATGAAACGTTGTTCAAACTAAGTTTTGATTGAGGAAATGGAATTGATAGTTCATTTTGTTTGTAATTAGAAGTTGAAAACAAAATTGGTATATTCTTTACGGCAGAGTTTATGAAAATTATTGTTGTATATAAAAATCGGTAGGTAACGGTGTGTGAATATCGGCGCATTTTCTTAATGAGAATTGTAAAATGTTTTGTTTTTTTTTTGGATGACGTGGATAAAATGCATTAAATATTAACGCACTCTCATTAATAGCGTTGAAATATTTGCTTATCATCAAAAATTTATTTCTAGATTCAATGAAATATGATTTTACGTATTTAGTTTATATTTATTTCGATCCACAACAGTATAAACAGAACAAAAGATTTAGATTAAACGGTGTATTTATCTAATCCGACTTAATAGATTTTTTTGCGGACATGGGAAGCAAATCTAATAAAAAAACTATTAAACAATATAAAAGCCTCTCTTTCTGTGCCTTTTTCCGTGCCAGAATGTTTCCATGACAACTAAGAAGGTGTTACAATACAACACAAAGCAGTAACTAATGAGATAAATAAACATAAAACAAGAAATATCATAGTGAATAGTTCACCATTATTGTAGTATATTGCTGTTACTTCCATTTTCACTCACGCTGTTATAGATTTAATTGTTTGAATTCAATGTATTGCGGTAAACCCCAGTAGATTCCAAGCATTTGTGACTTTCATCTCAGATCTGGGTAATTATTAGAATTACCCAGTATTTGATTTAGAGAAATTTTGGAAACTTATTTTTCATTTTTTATTCACACAATCCAATTAGATCAAATTCAGATATAAAGGCAAAAGCAATAATATACCTACCGTATATCAAAATACGTAATAAAAAACAGAAAAGGAAGTAAAAACAAAACATGACAAAGCAAAACAGTAAGGAAATAGAAAATAAAAGCAGTATTAAATATTATTTTAATATAACAATAGTATGTATAACAATATCAAATTCAGCTGGTGCACAATTTAGAAGCTTCTCACGCATGACATTGAGCAACAGTACAGTAATGTAGTAATATAATATAGTAGGAATGTAGTAATACTGGTTTCTGGTTGAAAATTATAGTGCAAATATAAGAAATGACATTAGAAAGAGAATTGTTTTTATGTAAGATTCATGCATATAAAATTAAATTACGCATACGTAAAAAACACAAATAGAATATTTTGTATTCAAAAATTTTTTAATACTCGAAAACAAAATAGTAAAACAAAATAATTTTCTGAATGAACACTAAAAGTACACATATTGCTGCTAAGATATGTATTTTTGGTCATGTAGAGAAATTAAACTGGTATACCTGGTAGACAAGCTTTGTACTACAGTATTTTTCTCTAAGCGTAAATTAGGCATACCCTTGGCGTCGACAGCTATCATACAAAAAAGTCCAAAGAAAACATGCCACGTTACTACTACTTGAGTGAAATGCAATTCTGTTGTAATCTTGGAGTTCAACAAAATGATGCAAATAATACTGAAGAGGTTGGCTGAAAATGATTTTAATAAAAACTTGGCTTTTGATATTTGTAAAACTTAACCAATCGCCATGAAAGTGTTGTTTCGTTAAAACCCATAATTTTATTCACTTTGCGCCACATGGACCCACATCATCTAAATTAATCATGCAATAAGTTTGCGTGTCTGTGAAATTAATGTGAACAATTACTTTCTACATCGACAGATCGTTAGTGTCATCATTTAACATTTTACGTTACTCGGCCAGAAAAGCGAAAGAAACCTTATTATAGAACCAACGATAATCTCAGTTAAGAACAGAGGTTTGACCCTTGTGGGTTTCATTATTCCCCATGAGATCGCATGTTATAATTTCTGAGCGTGAAGACATGCTAACAGTTCTAAATTAAAATCTAAAAGATCAATGGAATTTTGTAGTTTCCCAGGATACTCTTTAGTGATTTTAGACATTCCCATAACAACTAATTTCATTACTAAACGGACGTGATCAATATTATCAAACGCTTTCATAATCTCAGGAAAGCTGCAGCGAATAGATTTCCCTCATTTGATTTCCGAACAATGAATGAATGAAAATCAATGGCTGAAAAAGCTTTAAAGAATCGTGTTGATAGAATTAGGCATCATAAAAGATTTTCCAAAACGTATCATGAAACTGTGCCCAGAATAACGTTGCATGTAACAATTCATAGTTTTGAGTAAATGGAAAAAGCAGTATTCGCCAACACATTGATTGTCACAAATTAGGTGATAAATTTCGAAATAATATATGTATGCTTTAGCTAGGTATGAGTTTGTCCATTGGCAGCACTAGCTAGGCTCATATATGAGGCATGTTTTTCCATAATAATCTCAATATTGAATTTTTGTAACATACAACGTTATTTTGGGAAAGCTTTCAACTATCTAACTGTTGAACTATCATTGATCGAATATCAGAAACCGTCGTCGTTAAATGGTCAACCATTCCACGATCCTTTAAAAACATTATTTATTTATTTATTTTTATTTATTTATTTATTAAAATTAAAATTGTTGATCGAACATTAATTATCGATGATCTAGTAAATCGAAGCACTACTATATTTAAGGGAACACAAATTTTTACACGGTAGACAGTTAATTTTAACTATCTGTTTGTCTTAACTTTTTATAAAAACAAAGCACAATGCCTCTGTCCGGGTTAAAAATACGCAAAAAACTACGAGGTGCAGGAAGCTGAAACTTGGTAGGCAATTAGTTCCTATCTCGAAAAGGTGCATCAGTCCATTGGAGACCTGAAATTGTCATTACCTGATGACAATTTGATGATTTGGTGTGAGACAAATATATTAGAGAAAAATAGAGAGAAATTACTGTTACTGTTTATTTTTGTGGCGAAACCGTAAGGGCTATAAAACTGAAACTTGGAAAAGTGGTAGATAGTACTCTGAAGGGGTGCATGAAATCTTTGGCGACTAGACGTTGTCATCAAAGGGGGCATGCGGCAAACCCATAAGCCAAGATTTAGCATTTTATTAACAACTAGCTATGAAACCCCTGAGTTGGTATGGTAACCACCTTGTGTTTATATTATTCTACGATTTTAGTTGACTATCTCGTTAGTTACACTTAATGTTTATGCAGTTCATTGTTGTAATTTAAATTTGCCTCAAGTTATGTATTCATTGTTGTATTACTACTCTTATGTAGATACATCTGGGTAATTATACCCACTTGTTTTTAGACTTCACTTTTTACCTACTTTTTTTATTTTAAACTTTACTTTGTGTATGAGTACAATGGTGACGAAACCAGAAAATCTAATATAACGTTATTGGTCTATAATTGAAATACAAAAACATTCACTTTATTTTTTATGAAGTTTTTATTTTTGTAATCATTTGTACATTAGCACGATTCAAAATTTTAGGATAGCGAATTAAATTATCAATTGAATATTGATAATATTAGAATTATTTTATCTTTTGCCCGTTAGGTTTATCACAACTACTCGGTTACACTCATGTGAGTAGTGTACCCACCGTAGGACTTGTAACTTTAGTGTTTCATATATCAGAAATGGGCAATGTTGTGAGCCATGTGATAACACGAACAAGTTCCACCTCCGATGTCACAGATACTGGGTAAAGTCAAAAGGGAACAAAAAGCAATACAATCTTCATGTTTCGTACACTTCTGAACCATTACTTGATGTTCTACGATAAGAAAAGTTTGAATCATGTATGTAATAAAGTTATATCGTTTTGTTATAATAGTAATGACATCAGTTTTACTTGGCTTTAGTAGACCTGTATTGTTTTTGCATGTTACATTAAGTAACAAATATTTACACAAAACATTAATCATTTTTTATTGAAAAAAATATTTTAAATTAGCGTAAAAGTTATGTTATGCTATGTTAAGTTATGTTAATGAAAAACAAATTTTGAAAGTATCACAAAAATATTAAACTTTTTTAAGTGTTTTGCAAACTCACCGCTTTGATGTATTGCATCAAGAAACGTAAAGCAAAGTAGGAGGAACACAGTTTTCATAAACATTTGACGTTTTAGCTGTGATGATGGAAGAAAACGTTTTCTATTTCAAACTGTCTATAAGCTTAAAGATAAATAATAAATTTAGGTGTTATAGACGATAATTAACATCTTACTCTGAAGTGGGAGTTCATTTTTATTACAATGCTATAACTGATACAGAAAAGTACGTATGTGATTGTATTCGCGTTTTATTACGAAGTCTATTGTAAAGGTCGTCCAAATGCAAGATAGGTTTTTATCAAATCAAATAATAGAACAATAGATTTTATTTTAATAGTTTATGGTAACTTTATTGGAACGTAAAACTTCAAATGGCATCAATTTACATTCTTCTGCATTGTGTATTACTTCGTTACAATGTACGTTTTTATTAAACGTACTTTAATTTTTTGTGTCAATTTGTATTTTAGTCAAAGCAAATTTTATAAATAAAATTATTACGCTACACAATTCTAAGGAATTAAGCTGCATATTAAAATCGAAGGGCTTTATAATTGAAATAAATATAATAAGTCACATTTTTTTTTTCAAAAATGATATTTTCACATAAAATTTTTCCTTTTGTTTTACCATTTTCTGGATTTTCCAGAAAATGACAGCTTAATATAGATTACAGAGAATCATTTTGTTGCTCAGTATGGTACTCTATGGAGTTTCTCACCAGAAAAAAACGTCTGTCTGAACAATTTTAAAAATGGCTCATTATTATATTGCCCGAAGCTCTTCAATTCATAAAGAGAATATTTAAAATTCATATTCTAGAATATACCATTGAATAGCATACAAATCATATTTTTCATTATTATTCAATTGTGTTTTTGATTATAATACCAAATGGCAAGGGCTATGAGTATGGATTAATAAAATTGACGATCTCGTTCGTTGTTGTTTAGTAACAGGTAATATGTCATCATCGAATTGAAAGTGGGCTGATAAATGACACTGGGTGGGGAAAACTAATCATTTAATAAATAGAACCATCGGAACAAGAAATAACTCATGACCAACTCGTGAAGGTAATGCCTAAGTGTTTTCACGCGACTTACGAAAAAATTGTACTGATGTACGCAGTTATTGCATTTCCTTTATACCCTTGTAATATTGCACAATTCGATAAAGTCTTGTGATAGTGTGGCATTAGGAGAAAAAAATTGAACATGTGTCATATTGGTGTTTTGTGTAGTTGTTAGTAAGCAAAACTTAGAACATTCAATCCTAAATCTAAGTTTCAACGATTAAAACTTTGTTTCATGGCGGCTTATGATTAGATAGGCTATTGAACGTTTGAGAAATTTATCCAAAAATACAACTTGAAACTACATTTAAATACAGATAGACAGAGTGTCAAAATTATTTTTAGTTTATTGTAAGGTTGCGTACATTTTTTCGAACAGCAGCAGCAAAAAACACAGTACTTTATTTATACCGAAATGAAAAACAAATGCAATATGATTTTCTCGAACAACAACATAAAATACAGCAGTATAATTTTCACTACTGGTGCTGCATATGTGTATATGTTGAACAACATAAAATATATTATTTATAATAAAATACTGCATTTTTGTACTGAAAATTAGACTGTTCTCAGTTAGCTATAGACAACGTTAGTGACATTAAATGTTACAATTTTTAAGTAACAATTGTGCTTTTGTTTTCAAGTTTCCATTTTTTTTTTATAAATTTATTTATTATTTATATATTTAATGAAAATTGCATTCCGCAACTGTCACATTACATAAGAAAAATTTATCGTCACATGAAAAGTTTGAACTAAGTGGTCTAACAAAGTCACACGTTCCGCCTTTTCAGTAGCATTCAATTTAAATTTAAGAACTCGGCAGTAACCGGTCAGCTCCACTTTTTTAAAAAATTTTAATGTCGACAAAAACTGTTTTGAACAGTTAAATATGCAAAATGTTTCAAATAAATCATTTATATATGTACAGATCACTTTGTTAATACAAGTTTGGTCAAAAATGCTTTACTGATAATATATTTAATTTCACAGTAACAAAAATGGAGCTGTCTGTTGTTTGTTCTAAAATCAGTACACAACAGATAATAAAGAGATTCCGGAGAGCCGTGAAGCTAACTTGGCTTATGCACCTAACAGTGACTGTCAGCGCTATCTATGATGATATTGCGATATCTGAGCCATTGACTAGCCTGTTTCTTGCACCAAACGACAACAGGCTGAAATTTGAAATAGTTATAGCTATTGAAAAAAATAATTTAAAAAGCGGAGCTGACCTGTTACTGCTCCGAGCCCTTCAATTTTAAGTAATGGACAAAACAAAGATTATTGCACAGTTGCACAATAATGAAAGTTAAAAAATAGAAAATGAAAGATAAAAATGTATATATTTATATATATATTATATCAAAGATAACAAAAATAATTCAGTGTATCAAGTTTTGAATGAAACACGAAAATAAGAATGACATTGATGACGACGTTGAGCCATTTAAGGGGTTTTCCACCCGCCGAATGCTGTAGGTGATAACGCCAGATTAAATCCCTTAACGTCAGCTTGATATGTCGTCACGTCCTAGGTCCCTGTCCCTTTTCCAAGATCTTTCTCTCCCTCCCACATATACTTTACCCCCCTTACTTCTGCATCATTGCCATAAAGCGCCGACGACGGATAAGATGTACCTGTTTACAGTAAGCACCGATCGAACGACGCTCGCGCTCATAAACAAGAACATTAAGATTCCGTTACGCGCTAATAAATTGGAGCTTTCATTCTTGTTTTTTTTTTCGTTTTCCATCCTTTTTTCTTTGTAGTTCCTATCCCATCTTTCGGCGTCTTCTCCTCTTCCCCCCCCCTGTTTTTTTTTATTCTCTCGGAAAAAGAAAAGCGAGTGATGAAGAGATGATAACGTGTATCAGTTTGAGCCGAGTAAAGTTGGCAACTGCGCCAGAACGATAGTGAGATAACTGTGGGATAGATAGATGTATCGTTAGTGGTAGGGTGTAAGATCTATCATGTATAATGTCAATCGGTTAAATACACTGTCAAATTATTCATCCAACAGTTGGAATGAATTTTCAATTATTGGTAACTGAGATTTTTCAAAAAGCTGTATAAGAGAATGACTCAAAAGAAGTTATAATGCTGTATACTGTATGAAAAGTAGGACTGTAGAATAGTAGGTTTGTTTATTTGCAAAACAAAAAAATATTACTTTTTAATAACTAATATTCACAAGTGATTTATAGTTGTGTGAAAATAATGTTGCAAATAAAATGAATTTCTGGAATGATATTTTATACAGTATTTCATACGTAATAAAACGTCTGTATTAAATAAACTTTAAATTAAATTAAGTTTTATAGCGTGTTTTATTTTAATTAAAAAATGTATTAATATACAACATATATATCTATATTAACCTATTTTATACATTTTATGTACCGTTTTTTAGTAATTTGTTTCTAACAAAATATTTTTTATCTCCACAATTTATAAAGTTGTATTATTTGTATTGCTTATTTAACTTGTAATCATTGTTGGGAAAATTTGTTTTAATATTAAATCATATAAAAGTCAAATGTATTTCTCTCTCTCTCTCTCTCTGTCCGTGAAAAAATAGTGTCCATGACAATAACACACTTGCACACAAGGAAAACCATAACAACTTGAGTGTAAACCAAAAGAACAATATTTTCACGTGCTATAGCACGGGTAACCTTTTCAAGAAATAAACAAAGAAACAAACTTGCATGTGATAAATAAATAAATAAATAAATATTGCGGATCTCCCATATAGTTTTTTAGCTATTTAGGTTTCTGTACACAGATCATATTGCTAGGCAACATGAGTTAAAACAATGCTTAATAAAGAAAAAGTTTTTCCGTCATTGTTAACGGGTTAAAATTGCATAATTTTACACAAAATATTGAACAACTAGTTGTGTAACTAGTTGTTCAATATTTTGTGTAAAATTATGTAATTTTGTACCGATTATGAATACTTGTTGTATTTAATAAAATTAATAACGTGGAACCTAGGAGTGTACAATGTGCAATTAACTATTTTCAGTGTGAACAAGTACTGTACATTAAAATGCTTTTTAAAAATACGCTTTATACAGTTTTGCTTTATGCGAATTTAGATTTATGCAATATTCGATTTATGCGACTTTTGAGTAATCTCAGTTTCGATTTCTACAATTTTCGATTCTTTTTTTGTGTGCTTTTTTCGTCCTTATTCGGTTCTTTATTTATGCGGTTCTCACTTTATACGATTTTTGGTACATTGGACTATACAATATATATTCATAAACACCTGTAGATGGCAGTATGCGTTCAATTCCCGGCTCACTCACTATCTCACAGACTCACAAACTAACAAACTCGCAAGTGTAGCCAATATAAAGCGTATGAAAAGCAACATTTATTGCTGTTTTGTATCGATTGAGTTTAGAAAACCTTGGGATAAGTTTTTGTTTTTATTTACAACATTAGATATCATCCTTCTACTACTATTTCCTTCTTTGTCGTTTTCCATTACATATGATACAACCGCAAAATCTGCCAAGTCGGAGGTCGGTCGTATTTTGAGTGGCAATTTATTTCTTTCTGGCCAAGGTTATTATTTGAAACACTTGCTCGGTGTAAACCGAATCTCCTTTTTTTCTCTTTCTTGTTCAAGAAAATCCAAGAAAAAAGAAAACGGATCGCGTGGTGACAAATAACACTGAGGTCGTATCATCTCTTTGTGTCTCTTCTGCTTCTATTCTTCCCAGTTTTCTTACCATAAAGATGACTCGGGTATTTTCGAAAATGGGAACAAAAGTTTTATCTCTATCGACAATATTTTTCATTGCCCAACTTTTTTATTGCTTAACGTGGGACAATCCTACAACTAAGAGTGCGAATGTACTGATTTTTTTATTTATTTATTTTATATATATATATATATTTTTTTTTCGTATTTATTTTGGAAGGTGGGTGGAAGAATTGCAATCGATGATCTTTTAGTGAACAGCAGGTGACGACGGGTTGTCGCTTAGTTTTTTTAAAGAGAAAGGAAATGTCTACTGGGAAGTACAGGAAGTGTGGATAGGAATCTTGCCCTCCTTTTTTTTCGATATTGATGGTGCCAATGTCTTGCCCTCGCACCTTCTAAGACCCCAACAGACACCTTCGACAACAGCCAATAGATACAAAGGGAGAGAAAAACCAATCGATGAAACGAAGGAAAATGTCAAAAACACTCGCCTAGAATCGTGCATCGACTTCGAAAAAGGATGATTTTTTTTTGTAGTGTACAAAAAAAAAATTGTATCCTACAATATATTTATAACGATCCATTGATCTTTACAGTAAACAGAAATAAACAATTATTAAGGCCGCCTGCCAATTTTGGCAATTTTGGCAATTCAAGTAATCAATGGACAATTGTGACGTCAACTTCCTGCCATCCAAGTTTTGTTAAGTGGTAAGAAGCTGACGTCACAGTTGCCCACAAATTGCTCAAGTTGCCTTATCTAAAATTGCATGTATTAGAAGGCTATTTAAGGCCTCTTGTCACACGCAATTTTTGATGGCCAATTTCAGCAATTTTCTAAACAACTGTGACGTCAGCTTCTTGCACAACCAATGAAAACTGATTGGGCAAGAAGCTGACGTCACAGTTGTTTACAAAATAGCTCAAGTTTCCATACCAATCCAATCGCGTATGTCGAGAGGTTATTAAAGATAAATGAAACTTTTTTTCTGTAATTGATTAGTATACCCGGTACTTGATCAATGCATTTACTAGCGGATCATTTTTTTTTCAATGTACGCTCGTAAATTACAAAAACAGAAATAAAGTTAGTACCATTAAAAAAATAATGTTAATAAGGGAAATTTAAAACGAATGGAAAGTATATGCGATGATTTAAAAAATAAATCAAAACATAAATTTGGTAGCTATAAATATTCATTTCTTTAGCGATTCGTCTTGAATTTCCTAATAAAATGGAATTTTAACATTCGATTAATTTTTCTGATAGTATCAAAACAAATACAAAGTAAAATGATACGATGATGTTAAATAGCCACCTTAAGCCAAAGTAATATAAAACCTATCCAATTTATTATTTCAAAAACAGTTATTAAAAAACTCATCTGTGTGTGTGTGTGCAGTTCCTCTTAAAATTACGTATTAACAACATATAGGATAACATACTAAGAAAAATACAATTTAATATAATTGTTGTATTTTTATTTTTTTTTGTAACATTATTTTCTAATTCTTTATATATGTAGATATATAACCTTATTTTCGTTTAGAAGCAAACCCTAGTGTGTGAAGAAAGAGTGAGGGGATTTAATAATGTTAGACAGCTTCATTAACGGTCAATTACTGTAGAAACATTAACTCCTGCACTTTAACCTACTTCAACATCAACGGGCTTTTCTAGTATCGACCATCGTTAACGAGCGTTGATTAGTCTTTAAAATCACTGAACGATGTTGCTTCTAAGGTTCAATCACTTAGATATTTGAATGGAAAACGTTATTGATTTTACTCGAATTTAAAGGGGGCTTTTTAGCTTAGAAACAAACTGTGTAAAAAAACAAAGATACACGTTGAAAGTGCTTTTGGTGAAGAAACAAGTTGTAAAAAATTGATTTTCTTAAAAAATCTACAGCATACGGAGATGCCGTTGTTTTTCAGAAATCCCAAAATGCCTTTTTTTTTCAAAGTAAGCAAATTCGATGGGTTATATATATAGCAAATGATACTAATTAATAGTTATTACTATTAGTATGTAAGCACTGTAGGGTTAAAACTTGTATAGTGATTTGAATAATATTTTAATATGAAGTTTAGCTATCATCGAGAAATAGAGAATACTTGATCGATATGTAATATAAACATTCAGAAGTTGAAAAATGGTTATGTTAGTCACAGTAGGTAACGTAATTAGATGGCTTTTATATTAATTCACCAAAATTAAAAAAATATATTAATTTTACTTGAGAATTCTTTAAAAATATGATACATGTGTGATGAGGAAATGAATCATTGCTCTGAAACATTAGCAAAATCGAGAAATCCAAATGTTATGTCAGTCACCATGGAATTACTCATAAATAAAATTATTTTAATATATGTTCTTGCGCTATGAATCTGAAAACAAAAATGATTGAAATTTTAATGCAAAAATTTACATTTTTTGCCTTACGTTGGGGAGTGATTTTAGGGAAGGTTATAGAGACTATTGTATTTTCTGTATAGTTTTGTGGCTCTGTCTGCGTGTAAGCGAATATAATTGTTGTTAGTAACTGGTTGCTAAGTAATAATAAAAACATAACAATATGGATTATGGCAATACTGCTGTTTGTTATTAGTTATGGGTACTGAGTAAAAATAGAAACCCAACAATGAAGATTAAACCAATTCCAGAACCCGTCATTGTTGGCGGGTTCTGGTCTGGCTTCTACAAGTATATACAGCTAGTCTTCTATATACAGTACATTCTAGGTGTGAGTGAATATAACGTTTATTGTTGTTACTAACGAGTTATTAAGTAATAATAAAAACACAACAATGTGGATTACAACTTTTCCGTCATTGTTGACGGGCATACAGCTAGCATGTTAGAATTTTCATCAACAAGTCAAAAACATATTCGTTGTACACCTCTCTCTCTCAAATTTGTGTTTTTAATTTCACATTCGCGAATGTGAAGAGTTCACCTTGCGAAACACAAGTTTTTCAACTCGTAATAAATAACAATAAAAAACATAGCAAACTGAAATTGGCCAAAGGAATGATGATCATGATGATCATCATAATGATGATGAGACAATGTTGATGATAATGATAATCATGATGATGATGATATTATCCAAGCAGCCGACTCATCAACATCCATAGCAAAAATTTTATTATAAAAGGGGAGGCTTGTGTGTGTGTGGGAAATGGTTTGGTTTTGGGGGATGGTTTTTGAGAATAGAAGTGCTCGAGGGGAGAAACGCTGGATCCATCATTTTCACAATTCGTCCCCATTAGCATATAGATAATTCCGTCTCGTTGTTTTCATAGTCAGGGAGAAATGTGGACTGGGGGAGGAGACCGAATAGAGGAGGTGGGGGTAAAGTAAGAAAGAGAACGAAGCATAGACTACTTCCCACTCACAACGCAAGTCGACGATCAATAATTCAATAAAGGGCAGATTGCGCCCCCTATAGGTAGGTCATTATTTCCTTCGAAACGATGGATTAAAAGAATGGGGTGAAAGGAGACATTTTGCTTTTCCTGCTTTTCTCGTTCTTTCCATTTCAATAGACGTTTTCTTTACGTTCAAAAGAGTTGGACCTAATGTTAACATTGGTGAATTGCAAACCGAGTTTCGAATTTTGTTGTACGTTTAACACAAAGTTGGGTAGGAAAGAAATTTTGTTGGTTTCACAAAAGTTAGGATACACTAAGTGTGATGCTAAATTTTCTAGTCAATCAACTCTTGTTTTTCTTTCAAAAGAAGTCAAATGAAACCTGTCATCTTCGTCATGGTATTCATAACGCACGATTTGATTTTAAGTAATGAGGAACTTTTATTTAGAGTTCAGTATCTGGCATCTTTCAAAGTGCTTGTATTATTATTTCTTTATTGCAACGTAATAGTCTATAAATAGATTTATAATTGGGAAGTTGGGTGGAAAATTCGACGTAAATCCACACTTACGTCGTTATTCCTTAAAATGCATATATTTAATCGTTTTAGACCGGTCTATAACATTGGGTTGCCTATAATTTGCACTTTCCGACTTTTTGGAACAAGACTATGGAACGCGATTATTGTAAATTTATTTTATTTTTTTATTTTATTTGTTTCCAAAACAATGGAAAAGATACTGATCATTGGAAAAACGGCGTAAATGCATTTATAAATTAGGACGATACTTAGAGTAACGGCGTAATTACATTTTTAAATTAGCCCGTAACTTGAGCCTTGTCAACTTTTGCTCTTTTTTTTTTCTCAAAACTACATTTTTGAAGTTACCCCGTTATTTCACCCAACTCTTCAATTGTAACAAACGCACGTTTCGATTTTACAAAAAATGACGGAAATCTTTATTTAGACTTTAGTATCTGATATCCTTCAAAGTGCTTGGACTATTTCTTTATTGTAACCTAAGAGTTACAAATAAATAATTTATAAATTATAATATTATAACAATAAATAAATTTTATTTTGCGAGGTAGTAGTTACGTGAAGAAATATAACCTGCATTATTTTTAAATTATTAACTTTTTTATTTAAAAAAAAAAATAAATGAAACCCAAAACGCGTATCATTCTCTTCTTCTTCCTTCTTCGAAAGAAGAAGAAGAAAAAAATAATAAATTAAAAAGTGAAGGGAAAAAAAACATTCTACTTTACACGAAACGTGTGTGGGACTAGAATTCCGTCCGGTTATGTCGACGCCATCAATTAGGGATTCTCAGGTTGGCAGCACAGAAGGGGGAAGGGATTTCATTAAAGCAGACACCTCCTCCAAATCCACCCAAGGAACCCTATTACTTTTTCACGAGTAATGCGCCTTCCGCCCACGCCTCCGGAAACACGTGGCAACGTTTTTATCCCCTCCCCCTCGACGATGATGAATCCGAGTTGAAGCTCTATCGATCCTCATTGTCAGTTCTATGATGATAGAAAACGAGGAAAAAGTTGTACTGCCTCGTCTCTACTAATTCCTATAACAGCTGAAGGATACTTTTTCCTTTTTGTTTCGTTCCCTTGAAAAGAAACTCTAGATTGCTGTTTTTAAACCTCTTTTTTTTTTCGTTTTTGTTTTTATTATTTTATATAGGGTGTTGTTGGTGATGTTAAAAATAAACCTTAATTTATCATGGATTTTAAAACGTGTTCTTAATGGAATATTTTTTTTTCAATGTTTTGTTTTGAGGAAACAAAAAAGTTTAGAGGAAATGAATCTATATTGAGCGGATGAAATTTTATAATTAAGTTGGGGTGTGTTTGTGGTTTTTTTTTTTTTTTTGAGGGGAAGAAAACTCGGTTATGGGGCTTGTACACGAAGAAACGAGGAAATTAAAGGGTCGCAATGTTGCTTTCGGTTTCGTGTAAGTTGACGCCAGAGCGCCATCTTTTATGAAGACCAAGTAGATCAATGAAGTGTTGAGCTGATGTAACGTTGTCATAATAAAGGTAAAAAAAATGGTCGAGTGTCGATAACATCCAGAGGACAAAGAAACTCGTGCACTTATAGCGGATACGTTGACAATAACGTCTATTCACTCAAGCCGCGGTTTGTTTTTTTATATCCAACAGTAATAATAGATTTCTACTGCACTTTTAAAAAGAGCGTTTTTGGATATCAGTTGCCGGTCTTTATTATATCTACAGTTGTATAACAACCCACTATAATTGTAGTAATTAGAATTGTGGAAGTGAACTGTTGTTATTAGCTACTAAAATATATTTTATTAAAAAATACAGTACATTGTTTATAAAAGTTTGACATTTCTTATCATAAAAATTATTGGAAAAACAAGTAAGCAAAACACCTCAACCTAAAAATTGGAAAACAAATTTACGTTTACCTTTGACTAACTTTAGTAGCAAAGTTGAACAAAAATCTTCATATATATATATGTATGTACTAATGAACTAATAAATTGTTTAAACTTACACCGTTTGTAAAATTTTACTGTGCTAGTTATTTTTTTTTCTGGAGCATTGAATTTAGTAGCCAATAATACATTTGCTTTATAATAATTGCTTTTTTACAACATTTACCTTTTTCATTAAAAACGTAACCTCGTTATGGTAAACGAAATCATAACGATATCTGAGGAACATAAGTCGGCTATAGATGTTATCGACAATCTATAAAGAATCCAGGAATTTCATACAATGCTTAGGCTTTTTATTGAATGCCGAGTCTGGTTTAGAAATGTACAAAAATAACATTGGGATAGTTAGGTTGTGCAGGAGTTTTGGTTAGATTTAAATTTAGATTTTATTTTATTTATTTTTTGTAAAACTGTCGTTAACTAACCAAAAATAACAACTAACCTAAATAGTTTTATACAATATCAGATGTTATTTTATAATTTGCCAAAAGAGGTTAGGTATTTGTATAGATGGATTTTATACATTGTCGGTAACATAAGTAATTCATATTTGACTCTTCTGTAACGTACATAAAAAATTAAAGTTATCATTTTTTTTTCTTTAAACATTATAAATGTAAATTTTTTAAAGAAAAAAATAAAAACTTTAATATTTTTTTTTACTTTTTGCAAGATAGAACGCGATGCATTGAAATTTACGATCTGCAACCAAGCGTACAGATGCAAGAACGTTAACGAATATGGCTGCTGTTTTGAAGCCATGATAGCGTTCTTAGCCAATACAATTATATCAGATGAATTAGTGCAGTACGTACTTCATTTATATTCAACGTGTTTTGCATGGTGGACAACACTTGACATTTGCGATGACGCAATCTTTTGAATTCGCTAATTCGAAAGTTGTGGTAAGGCTCGCCAAGTCTTAAAAAGCTGTAGCAATGCGCTGTGTTATGCTGGAAAACCTGCAAAAATCGCAGCTCAGCAGGAGAGCGCTACAAAGCTGTAGCTACATGTTGAATTATTATACAGGAAAGCGTTCAAAGTCATTTATATTTATTGTGCTACTAAACAAAAAACTTGCTTTGCACGATGAATTCTCAAATTTGTGAGATGATTTATAAGTTTCCTTATTCGCGAAAAAAAAACCTGTAAGTAAGTCTTCTTGCATTCGCGACCTATTGGATTCTTACATTAGCGAATGATCACTTTACCCTTCCCACATTACAGCCATGAAAAAAATCTTAATTAAATACTACATGTTGAAAACACCTGATTAGTCACATTACTGTTTAAAATAAAATCCAAACACGGTCGGTTTTGCGCGTTAGTAGTGTTTTAAAAAACAAAGCGTGCGTCACAGACACGATCACAGAGATTAACATGTTTTGTTTTTTGAAGTGATTTAGTTTTGTACTTTCTAACGTACGATCTGAATTTGATTTAAGATATTTTATAGCCTTATATAGTAAAACCCAAACATGTTTTTAATGGTATCTGAAAGATGTTGTTAAGCCTATATCGAGTTAGTATTTAAATTAGAATTCTTGGCTCGTTTTCATTTTTTTTTCTGTCACATTTCTTTGGAATGACTTTAAATATAGCGCAATGAGAGAAAAACAGAAAAAAAAACCCACTAAATTTCAGAAAGTTAACGTCAGTAGTAAAAATGATTCAACACATTTTGTACGAAAAGTGGAATGATAATAATAATAAAAAATATCAACAAAAAAATCGGAGACATGAATTTTGTTGAAGCAACATTTCCCGTCGAAATGGAAAACATCCATCTTCATAGAAGCGTCATGCACATTTATAAGCAGCATCATCGCCTTGCACCATCTCCGGGATTTATTTGGTTCGATTGATCGAGCCACACACTCACTCACATACAGTATATATATACCTACACCTCTTCCTCTTTACTTTTTTTTTTATATAGAACGTTACCCCCCTCCTCGTTTGATGAAGTTCTTTTCCCTAAAAAAAATATAAAAAGACGTTGGTCGAGGTTAGGACTAGATTTTGGCATTCTACATGCAAATTTTACTCACGACCCTTTTCCGCCCGGACAACCGGAAATGGAACTTCCCCGAGGCTAAGAACTCCGGATTGAGAAAATGTCAGCATGGTGAAATGATTCACCCTCAGGGTAGAGAGAGAAAAAAAAATAAGGAAACGAGGTAAAAGGATGTTGTGTTTGTGAGGGCATAACCCTTTCTCTTCTCTTTCGATGGTATGTTGGACGACGATGATCCGAATAGGAGTGGTGGTGGTCACCTGATCTTCTTATCGACCTGCTGCAACCGTACCGTCCGGAATCCGCATTCCACTGATGGAAATGCATGGTGGTGGAACGAGGGGAAAAGATTCTTTCCCCAGGTTGTGTCTCCCTGTTTTTATACTCTTCAGTGTGTGAGTGTTTTTTTTTATCCCTCTCCCCCTTTCTACCTATAGTAAAGCTTGTCAACCGTGAGATGAGCTCAAACGCGACACAAAACTGACCCCTTCCACATTCTAGTCCCTGGGCTGTTTCTCTAGATACTCAAAATAGTGATGGACAGCTTTAGACAACTTTTTGATACAATTTGTCCGTGTCAATCCATTAAAATGTTTTTGACATTGACAGAATAATGACTAAAAGTTACTCAAATCTTTAAATTTTATTAACGACATTTTTCTTAAAGTGAAGAAACACTAATTACAATTATTGCTGAATTGTCGTGTTGTTTTTCTTTAAATCTTGAAAATTATAATATAAATATAATATAAAAAGTCACTATGTAATTGAGGAGTTGGGTGGAAAAACGGCGTAAGTCACTTATGTCGTCATTCTTTAAAATGCATATATTAAATCGTTTTACACCAGTCTATAGCATAAAAACATTGGATTACATATAATTTGCACTTTCGCATTTTTTGGAGAAAGAATATGGAACGCGACTATTGTAAATATAAAATTTTTTTGTGATTTTTTTTTTTTTTTTTTTGTCATTTCACTTCCTGTTGTTTCACTTCTTTGTTTGTTTCACTTTCAAAACAATGAAAAATATACTGATCTTTGGAAAAATGACGTAAATGAATTTATAAATTAGCACGATATTTGGAATAACGGCGTAATTGCATTTTTAAATTAGCCTGTAACTTGGTGCTTGTCAACTAAAGTTGAAAAACGTTTTTGAAAACCTTTTCATTTTTCTTCTACTTGAGGTTTAACGAGGGCACCGATTGACTTTTACAGCTATGTCATTTGGCCTCAGACTTTATTTAAATTAGAAGTACAGAAATGATGATGAGATGGAGATGATAAACATGAAACAGGGTTTTATGATGCAGAAGGAAACGGGAGAATCCCGAGAAAACCTGCCCCCGTGGTATCAGACCCCGAACTGAATCCAGTGGCACGAGTGGAAGGCAAACCCGGGCCACTGCCGCCAGAGGTGAACGCTCTGACCACCAGGCCACCACGGGGCCTGTTTTCTATAAATATACAGTTGACAAGAATTTTGTTAATCTTAAATTTGAAGACGCCGTTATTCCACCCAACTCCTCAATTAAAAATTAATTATATGGAATAAAATAAAACAAACAACTGGTTAAGTTTGGTTAAAATTTGTTTCATAAATCAAATTCTATTGGATTTTTCTTTTGTTCGTAAAATTCGTTTAGAGTCGTAGAAGTGCAACTATGGTCGATTTTATTTAATTATTAAATTGTGTTGCCGAATTGTTGACACGTGAAACTGTTGATTACGTAACAATTCAATGAATTCACAAGTCATCGATTTATTCGGTTAAATCTGTTATCGAATATCAATTCATCAATTTAAATATAGTTTAGCAAATGAACGAGTGATGAGTATTCGCTTTGCCAGCTTTTCAATGCATTGATCTTTTTAATCTTTGTCAAAGCGCATCTTTTAATACAATTTAATGAGCTATTCAACTATTACCAACGTGACATATAAATTCCACAAACTGTAAATTTTATTTCGGATTTAATTACTTCATTAATGGTTGACTCTTAAAGATCTATTGCACAAAAGGAAGATGATGTCGGATTAAGGGACTGACTAATAGGTGACATGATTTAATGTCACAGTAATTGTCATCCTGAGTATCCCAGTCCAGTAGTCTTTCTTTTTTTATAAAAAAAAATTAATTTATAACGTCAATTTTTCAATCTTGTTTACATAATTGATAATTGTCAACGTCTTCCAAAATCGGATGATGAGTCGAAAATCCTTTCTGTTCACTCATTTCTTCATCATCATTATTCGTCTCCAGAGATTTTTCATCTCGAACCATTGTCATTTTTTTTCTCATTATTTATCACATACCGGAAACGATTTTCTTTTTTAATCTGAAAGAGGGGGTCCTTTAATTCGAGACGGCGAATCGTAATTTCTCGATTCCTTTCGGTCCTATCTAAGGGTATGTGGTAAAGGAAGGGGTTGTGTCCTCTTTCCAATCTCGGTCTTTGAAGTCCGCTCCCCTATCTCGTCTTATGTTCTTCTTTCAAGTACTAGTAGGAGGAGGTGACGGTCCCTTTTGTCTTATCGAACGCTCGTCCATCATGTTCCCTACTCCCCTCGTAAATTTTTGACGAATCCAGATAAATCCCCGTATCATCGCCCGTCATATCCGGTTGAGAAAGCATCCATCATGGCCACCCACCCTCCCCCCCTGGCGAGAAAACTTCATCAAATATGCGGAAATTTGGGGGAGGAGGTGCAACCTTTTTTTTTTACTCTTTATTCTTTTTTTTTTGCTTGGTTTTCCCTTCCTTCTTTCGTATTCTTCCGGACTTTATTTTTTTCACCCTCTTTTCTTCTTCCTTGATTTTCTTTTCTCCTCCTTGTCGTTCTTATCCTTCCAACACAATAGGAAAAAGTTGACGCCATTCTTCTCCCCTGTCAGGTGGAAGAAAGAGAACGGTGGCATGAACTGATGAGTTCTTTTTTGTGAGTGTGTGTGGCTTGTATGTGTGTGTGTGTGTGTGAAGCTACTTTTGCCTATACCTATCATTAAGGATATTATGCGTGAAGAGTGGATTGTTTGAGGTTAAGTTACATCAACAAGTTTTTTTTAAGCCTCTGAAAAAAAATATCATAAACCGTGGTGATGAATAGAGCATTGTTATTGTCACCGAGCATTTGTACGTGAAAAGTACTCTATTAGTGTTTAAAAAATCGTTGTCATGTTTTTTAACATGGTGAACGATTAATTCATGCTATGATTCTGATACAATGAATACAATTTCTGTGACGACATAGCAAACGGAATGCATGGATAACTAGACTGCATAATAGATAAACAAGTTACATATGATATAAAACTTTGCCTTCCACTCGTGCCATGTGGATTCAGTCTGGGATCTGACACCACGAAGGCGTATTTTCTCGGGTTCCCCCATCTCCTTTTGCTTCATAAAACCTTATTCCATCATTATCTTCACTTTGTCATTATTTCCAGTTTTTCTGGATTGAAGAGCTTCGAGTAATATTAGCCTCATTTTTGAAATTGTCCAGGAGAACCGTTTTTCTGGTGAGAGACCTCATTGAGCAATAAAGTGATTCTCCATATTATGCTGCCATTTATGAAAAATCCAGCAAGTGGTCAAGTAACAAGTTAGATACGGTTCTGAGGGACAGTCTAATGTATAAATGTCATTAAAAAGTATGGCTTATCATTATTGTGCCCGAAGTTCTTCAGTTAAAGCCTGAGTGTCATATGACAAACTAAACGGCAGCCAGTGCTCTCGTAAATAAATAAATAAATAAATAAATAAATACGATACAAAAAATGACAATAAGTTAAAATTAATTTCGATGAAAATTTGCTAGACATTGACGACATAACATGTTGACTTATTAATTGGTTAAATTGTAAAGTTTAAATAGACTTTGTTGATTAATACATAGTGTTCATTGTATTACACATTTCCAAAATACACGGCTTTAGTTTCCCGGATTGGTCGAAACCTCCGCATACGTAGTAGAGGTGTGTATGTGTTCATGAGGGTGATAAAAAAACGGGCATCTGGTGGGGGATAGATGTGAGGGTTGCTCAGGTACATTTTGCTGTTGGTGGGGGATTGTGGGAAAGTATGGAATGACCTTTGGGTCAGGTAGTTGGGTAGCCCCTGTGCGGACATCGGTCACGGGGATTCGGTGACGTGTTTCATTACCTTTCCGCCCCCTAACGATCATCTAGGGAACAGGGCGCGATTTCTCTTGGCCATTGGCTACCATGTTTTACCACCCACACTTATCTGACGACACGGCCAAAGTGAGATGCTTTGGGGCTGCTATGGAATCCCCACCGTTCGCTTCTAGTTTTCTGATTTTCTTCTTTTTCTTTACTTACCCATCTCTACCCTGACCTTCCTGTCTTCGCTTTTTTTTACTATAGGCTATATCAGCTACGCTTTTATCTGCTACAGCTGCTTTTATGGTCGTGTGTTGACGGCTAAAGGAACAGCGATAAGCCCGACTATGTGGAGGACGATACCGAACTCGGGATCCATCAGTTGCTTGTACCTGAGGCGAAGATGTCACGTTGAAAAGTTTTCAGCAAGTCCCAAATGAAATGTCGTTCGCTCTTTGATGGACATTTATTTGTCTAGAAAGTAAAAGTAGAAATGGGTTCATATCACTCAAAATTGTTATAACTTGAAAATTGTGTTCGGTTGAAGAGAAAGATCCGCTATAGACGGGATGGACTCTGTGTTACACTTTCATCAAAATCGATAGCAATCTTTTTGATCTTTGATCTTACACCATCATAAAATTGATCTGACCCTTTTAATATAGAAAGTTCTATAGAGAAATGATACCAGTTCATGGTCATATTTTAATGAATTAAATTTGAAACTTCGAAACAGAGACATTGTGCACTATATGTTCTGTATTCGAAAGTAGTGCTGTTTCAAAAAAACTAGAAAAATACAAGATTCTGTAGAAACAGTATGTTACATGCAGATATGGCATGGCTAATTAAAAATTGATTAGAAATTACTAATTGAATATTAAAATACGATGAACCGCGGGATTCACCATGACAACGTGAATGTTAAGTTGTTAAATTAAACTAAAAAGATGTAATCGTTAACTAAAACTTATTTTACACAATAATTGAATTTTAATTATTTATAATTAGAAATAGCTTTGTTAATTGAGCATTCGTAAGTGAACCAAGCAGTGCAGTAAGAATAACGCAAAAGCTTTTCCCGATTGTTGTGTTCACGCAGTGCACACATGCATAACAGAGAAGCTCAACCGAGCAGCAACGCTCTTCTTTTAAACAGCTTCTTCAATAGAAATACAAATTAACGAATTTTTAAATAAATTTATTTAAAAAATAAATTAGAGCAAAATAAATAAAATTTTTGTGTATTGAAACTTTTAAATTATAAACTTGTAGTATATGACATTTGATTACATATATTTAAAATTATGAGTACCATTATATATTATTTTTATGATACGTGTACATTTGATTAACCTAGAACAACCAAGATGAGTCTCGGGAAACCCTATATAGTTTCAATATTTCTTTTATTTTTTAAAAAAGACACATTCCTGATTTTTTTTGTTAAGTATTTGTTAAATATGATATTTATGATGTTACATACAGTCGGCAAAATATAATATTACATTTTTAACAGTTGAAAATTTTTTTTTTAAGTTTGCAAAATATAAAATAACAAGGCATCAAGTTGAAAAATGTTTCTAAAGATTTATCTGAGGCATTTTTTTTATGATTGTACATTACAACTATTGCTTCTTACATTCCAAAAATAAATAATAATTGTCATTTTTCTTTAAAATAAAGATGAAAAAGTGACCAAAATACTGGCAAACCATAATGTTTGATGTTTAAACGCTTGATGAAAAAGTCTAAAAATAATAAGAAAAAGAATTTTGCGTTTATTTCATTATAATCCTGGTGTGATTAATGAATAAGTTAATCGTTAATGTTCCAGAAATATTCCTAATTTTGACCGTATTTTACAAACCGGTCTCTCGAGACCGATCTTCGGTGCTAACGTAAATATCGGGGTTGTTTTCGGGTTGAATCTTAAATAAAAGATAATGAAACATGTAAGATAAGATGATAATATTGATGTCGTCGAACGTTGACGAGAAGCGTTGTGATTTATTGAGATATTATAAATCAATGATTTAAAAATCACTCTACATATCTTATTTTGCTCGAAATTGTTGACGGGCTTTTCATCTAGTTATATAGTAATATTAGAGTTATGATACAAAATGAAATAATACGAATGGTTAAAATTAACTACATTTTGTATTGCAAGTTCTAGCATTTTCAATTATTTTCAACAGGGTGTGTTTTCAAATAAAGGTTCTATTTTATTTTGTTGCCAAGTGACGTTTGGTCATATAGACCAAACGTCTAT
Source organism: Cryptops parisi (assembly GCA_034695005.1). NCBI lineage: Eukaryota > Metazoa > Arthropoda > Chilopoda > Scolopendromorpha > Cryptopidae > Cryptops > Cryptops parisi. The sequence continues at coordinate 27,509 of JAQIWH010000399.1, read as the reverse complement.
ATGACGTTTGCTATCATTTGTGACTTGACAACCATTTAGTTTGGATGCTGACAATTCATTATGGAGAGTTTGACTTTTCAACAACGTGTTTCAGTGATTAAAATATTTTATGAAAACGGATCGTCGTCATTGGTGAAAACATTGATGCTGTAAGAGAAAGTGCTTGTCCGGCCAAATAAGATCAAAATTTGTTAATGTCGATTGGCCTCATCGCTTGCCTGATTGTTTTAAGGTCAGATTATTTTTTTTTGAACTACTTGAAGGAAAGAGTCTACGCTAACATGCTGACTATTGTTCAACAGCTTAGGCTAAACATTCGCGACGAAATTCAACAAAACACCTCGCAAATGTAATCTTTAATGAAAAATTTTGTTCGAAAGAGTTAATTTTTGCAGCGTGACCAGAAGCGGCCATGTGGCCGATGTCAAATTCTATAAATTTTCATTTATCGAATAAATGATATGTATAACAATATCAAATTTAAAATGCTTTGTTCAAAAGTTAGTCAAAATAAAAAGGATGTTTTTACATAAAGAACACCCTGTCTTAGAACTTTCCACCCCAATAAACTTGTCTTTAAATGAGATGGATAGAAATACGGTGTACAGATACTTACGCCGTTAATTCTTAATTTGCATAAATTAAATCGTTTTAAACCAGTCCATAGCCTAAAGGCATTGGGTCACATAATTTGCAATCACGACTTCTTGAAGCTAGAATGTAGAACTCGATTATTGCAAATTTTTTCTTGCTGTCATGTTTTATTTTGTCGTTTGTCGTTTCACTTGTTTATTTGCTTCACTTCCGAAACAATAGAAAATATACTGATATTTGCAAAAAACGTCGTAAATGCAATTATAAATTAGCACGTATTTGGAATAACGGCGTAATTGCATTTTTAAATTCTTGAGGCTTATCAACTAAAGTTACACTTTTTTTTGGCAAAACCTGTTCACTTTTCTTCTATAAATATAAAGGTGACAGGAATGTCTTTTATTTAATCTTAAATTTGAAGGTGACAAAAGTTTTTTGCTCTTTTTTCTCAAAATTACATTTTTGGAGTTCCGCCGTTATTCCACACCCAACTCATCAATTATGTCGTTGTTGCTGTTTCATATTTTAAACTAGCTTTTTCCGAAAACTAAGAAATTTATATACCCTAATACTTTATAGGAATGCAGTAAAAGTTAAGCCGAGTTGAGCTGTCGTTTGCATTCATTACATTTGTTGGTCGTATGAAAAGCTTTCTCGATGATAGCCATTCGTCTTCATTGACAGGAATGTGTTCCCTTTTCCGTTTTCCGCTTTTCTTCTTTCTTTTTCAACTCCATCCTCTCTTCTTTTTTTTACCCCCAATCTTCCGCCTAAATAAAAGAGGTTGAAGCTTTCGAGCAGAGAGAAGAGGATTGACAAAAGTTTCCGGCTTAATGAATTTAATTCGGTCCAACTGACAACTCTTTTCCTTACCCTCACCCGAAAGCCTTCTTTTCGTCAAATTCAATTTCATTCATCGTTTTGGAAAGACCAAGTTCATCTACGTTGTGTGTGGTCGCGATCAAGTCGAGTTTTGCGCCTCAAAGCTTCTTGGCACAAAGATCACTTCCTCATCTAGTCGACTGTGTATAAGATGAAAAGCTTCTTTTCGAAAAGAATAAGAAAAGAAAAATAAATAGCACGAGTTGTTGTTTTTTTTTTCATGTCTTAGTGTCAAGACATAAGACTTGGTTTATTTTTTCTAAGTGCGTCTGTTGGAAGTGGATTAGCAGGAAATTACAATCATTTAAATTTTACGTAGCTAGAACGTATTCCCTCCCCCCGATATCGTGTTTGTGTCGATTGATGAGTAAAAAAAAAATTAAAAATTGACTTTGGATTTGATTACATCCTGTTTACAAAAGTCTTACTAAAAGACTTTAATGAAAGCTTGTACCTTTTTTTTTCTCGGGAAACTAAGACTCAGTTAATTCAATTGCCAATGTTTACATTCGGTCGATGTTTTCAAAGAAATTTTTAACTCCGTAGTCTATATGTATATTTTTAAGAAACCATGTCTCATAGCATTTTAGAAGTTTTTTCACTGTGAAAATTTATTGTCGCCATTGTTGTCGAGCCCTTAATAAACTTAGTAAACAAGAACAAATTATTACGATATTGTATAACCATCATAGTCAAAGATCGCAACGAACAGACTGTCCTCGTTGAATTTATTGTATATTATGATTGATGTAAACTTATTTTATTTTTTGTTTTAGTTCAATACATTATGATATTTGAAATTTGATATTAATTACTATAGAACATGTGAACTATATCCATAAACCTAACGATAAACCATGCACTCATGATAGGGTATTAATCTTCGGTCTTTCTTCACTTTACCTCATTTAATTAACTATTTTTTGTCTCAAGTTGTATCATGACTCGGTTTGAACGTACTTTTTTTTCTCATTTGGTAATAAGATACATGTTTGGCACGCTCGGATACTCGTTGAAAAGAATCGAATAACCTAATTACTAAGAGCCAATAAGCTAGTAGATCACCTTTATTGCTGACTCGATAAATTAAATTGCGAACTATGATGATGAGGATGTTTAAATTTGTTCAGTGATTGGTGGAATGGAAACACGTTTTTACGGAAGTTTAAACACTGTAAACTAACTAGTGATGTCAACATGTAGATTCGAATTTGAAAATCAAATTAAAAGTGTGTATTCTTTGTTTGCGATTTGGCTTCTGGACATTAAAACTTGTTTAATGTCATTGATGACTTTAGTGTTTAGTTACCAATGTTGTGAATTTTTATCGAATCAAATGTGATACAGTATTTGTAACTAGGTTGCATTTTATTTTCGTCGTTTTGTTAAAATATAATCATTTATGTGCTAAAGGGGATGGATCAAAGGGGCATGGACGAACTCTTATTAAACTTTTGAATATTTGCCGAGCCCCTGGTTACGTTTTTCCATATTGCTTGAGCCATTTGTTGATGATTTAACCGAACTTTTAACTTAAATGTCTAAAAATCCAAATATTTGTGAAATAGTTGTAAAACTACATTTTGCATTGTATACTACGTCGTAAATATAGTATTATTGATAATTATGATAAACAAATATTCAGTATAGTTGATTTGTCATTTGTTTTTAATGTTGTTATTGACGACGTGGATCATTTTAAACAAAAATAATTGATGATCATTTTGATGAACAAATATGGTTTTTTATTGTTTTGTTTTATATGTATTCTTTATTTTTATTTTAATGTCTCATTCCATTAGGAATGCAATGAACGTGTGTTATTATTATTTTGTTTAACAAAAAATGTATTCTTTAAAATTATTGATTTTGTATTTAATAAACGTCGATTTATCGTTCAGTACTAACGAACTCTTTGTTAATAAATTGGTAGCACACTGTTAATATAGTCGTGAAATATAACTAGTTTTACTCTGCAATGAACGCATGCGGTCATTGTCATGGTAACCAGAAGCTTGTCAAAGTAACGAAGATTCGAAGCTGATTATTTACTCGATTGTTTTCGTATTTTCTGGTCATTTCAAACACGTTACAAACAATGGGTTGTTAGAATTCTTTATCTACGTTCTTTGTGTACGTTGGTCCAAAAACGTCCACCATTGTGCTCTTGGTCAGAAAACACTGCAATGTTTTTCGATCGTGAAATCAGCGAAGAACAATATCGACGAAAAATGTAGAAGTGGTGCTCGTTAGTGGACAAGCTTCCATAATTTGTCAACTTGACGGCAACCTGTTTTTGACCATTAGAGACAAAAAAAAATAAGGAAAACGAAAAGAAAAGAAGTTTGAACCGTCATCGGTCTTTTTCGAAGGTTCTTTTCGGAGCTAACGAATTTGTCGTGGGCCAAAGAGAGGTCTTTGTTGACGGCGAGTAATTGGAACTTATTACTACCTGTTATTAGTGGCCTCTGGTGTCGCCACCCATGACAAGTCCACTGTTTCTTTTTCGACTTGCTCTAACTCCAATGTCTCTCTTCCCCCCTTTATTTCTTGTTCACTTTTTTCTTTCTTTTGTATCCCCTTCGTATTTTGCCCAAAGGCGTCCACGCCTTTTACCTTATTTTTTCTTTCTTCTTCTCCTTTACCTTCTTGACTTGGGCACTGCAAGTGACAGTTATTGAAAACGTGCCGTCGAGGGAAAGACGCGACGATCGCCAAAAGAGTGAATTGCTCGCTGTAAGAAGAAGTTTTAGAAGCTATAACAAAGAATGTTGCAAAGTGGAAGAGAAAAAAAATCCAGGTTGATGGAAGGGGAAAGTATTGCAAACCCGTGGTCAATTTTGAAGTCGTCTTAGAATTTCCCTTTATAGCGAGTACCAATAAAATTACATACCGTTGTCTACTCGAATAAAACTATAAAGCTGAAGATGTGAAATGTAGCCTGCGATATGAAATTATATTTTTGCAATATACAGTAAAAACAATTATTATTTCAGAGTTAAGACAAGTACATTAAAAATGCTTTTTAAGCATAGTTTTTATATAATGACATATAGCGTCCACCATATTGGTTTTTAATTTATTTCTTAACAGTTTATTGCTCGATTTAAAGAAAAATGTACAAAATATGTTCGTGACATAATATTTAAGTAAATAGTGGCCAAACTGATAGTACCTGTTATATAATCACCGTAAACCTCCTTAAGTTATGTCTAATGCAAAAAAATAATTATTATTGACAATTCTGCAAACAATGCTATTGTGATATAACAAAAAAAAACTGGTATAGATAGCAGACTATAAAATCATTCAAATTAAGATATACAATTAGTAAATGAAAAATCAGCAGGTGTTGTGCGTAAACATTATATACAATAATGAACAAGTTGGATTAATTAGATAAACTATATATCATCAATAATAGGTTAATTTAAAGGGGTATAAAATATGGTTTTCTACATTAAACAGAACTGAAACCGGAACTGCATTATTTTCCTTTGTATTCAAAAAATGTAGTATTAACCTATTTTGTTAAATTTTTCTAACTAGCTTGTAACTTTAACCTTGTTACATATCACCTTTTTTTATGTATAACTATTCCAACCAGCTTTTAACTTTAACTCTGTTTCCTAAGAAAATTGTTAACCGTCTATACACTGCTGATGATGAAACCAAGATGCTTCAAAACTTCTTCAGCTTTTTATATATTTATTAATTTATGTATAATAAAAAAAAAATGGCAAAATTATACAAAAAACGTAAGTTTTCAAACTTCGTCTCATTAAATCAAAGAGGTATTTTTGCACTGTTTTGGCCGATGAAGAACATTATAAAGAACATTTTTCAATTGTTTTCAAGCTTCTTTTGAGTTACTATTTTAGACCTTTAAAAAAAAGCTTCTTTTTTCTTTGTTAATTACTAATTTTGTATGCTGTCATATCGCCATTTTCATCGGTAGTATGTAAACTTTTTTTTTGTGCGCGTTGTTTGTTTAAATTAGTAGTCTCTTAATCTCTTGAGTATACCAAGGCAACCTTTAATATATCTTCTTTTTTGGGGATTTTTAACTTTAACAATTTCTGAAAAAAAAATATTTGTATTCTTTTTAAGAATATTCTATTACAGTATAATACTATTTTTATTCTTACGCCAGTTGTCTATGATAATTAAGATCACAGACACCCTGGTCACCCACATTTTTTTACCTGCGTTTGCTCGCTGTCCCGTTTTTCTTCCATCATCGGAAATCACTGCTGATAGTGATATTTTGCCATAATGCAGCTCTACTATCAAAATTGTCGTGGACTTCACAAAGTCCAATACTTTTTATCAAGCCGTACTTGCACATAAATCTCCTATTGTCATGCTCACCGAAACTTGGTTTTCTTCTGACTTATAAAACTCTCTTTTTTGACGATCGTGATGTTATTACAAATGTGATCGCCTTGCATCTCGTGGTGGTGGTGGAGTTGCTTTGCTTTGAACTTCACCATCCCCCTTTTTGTTTTCCATTAACTTCATTAAAAATGTCTGGGTGTAGGTCTTCACACGCCAAGGACCTGTACTCATGGGCTGCCTTTACTTCCCCCTATCGCTGGGAGTTGACATTCTCCGTGAAGTTTTTGCTAAAATTGAGGACATTGCTCTTTAGTTCAATGATCGCCTGTTACTTATTTGGGATTTCAACATTAACAGTGCCTCTGGTGATTATTACAGCTGTTTTAAGGACTCCTTTTTATCTGACCTAACCAGTCTTTGTCATCTCTCCATCCTCCCCATTGATCCTACCCGCATTGGCAGTTGCCTGGATTATGTCGTTAATAATATCCAGGGTACTGTCACGCTCATACCTGATATTGAATCTTTTGTTTTTCCTGACGCCTATCATTCTGCTCTCATCATCAACCTTTGTTTGAACCCCAAGAATTCCCTGTGCCCAGTGTCAACTCCAGCCTCTGGCAGTTCAGGCGAAGTGATTATTGTGAGTATTATTGTGATTATTGTGTAAGTTTTTGTGATCAGCCTGTACAGGGACACAAAAACTGAGTCTTGGACTCTGGTATTGGAATGTGCTGATGCAAAGATGGCTGCATCCGCCTTTGATGTTCTTCTTCGGCAGGTTATGTGTAACCATATGCCTATAAAAACCCCATCTGCCTGTACCAAACCCAGGTTATTGTTTTCCCTGAACTTTTGTCTAATCTGAAACTCAAACGTTCTCTTCACAAATGCTACAAGAACACTGCTGATCCCAGCATTTGTGTAAAATTTTTTCATGTCCGCAGTCAATGCAAGAGAATACAAAAAAGAGACTACAAGCTACACATTCTAGCCTGGAGTGTGGATTTCAAGCCAACCCTCTCACCTTCTGGAGATATGTAAAATCTAAACAACATGACTCTGTGTCCATGCGTGTGCTCTGTGCGCTATCTGGCAAGCTTGCCGACAATCCCATCAAGATTAATGACGCTTTTGCTGCCCATTTCTCTTTTGTTGTCAATGCCACTTCTTTCATCTTTAACTATTTCTCTGCCTCTGCTAATTTATCCCTTACTTACCCACTTATTCTGAAACGTTTTGATATCAATGATGTTCTGCGGGCTATCCGGCGCATTGGTACCAAACTCGCTGCTTCTACTAGTGACATTCCTTCATTCATTTTCAAGAGGCATTTCATTTTCATTTTCCATCTCTTTGTAAACGTCTCCTTAATTTTTGCCTTCAACAAAGTAAGTACTTCTCCAATTGGAAATGAACTTGTATTATCCCGACTCACGAAAGTAATCCCTGTGACCTGGTTAACAATTATCAGCCCATTGCTTTTCTCCTGACATGTGCCAAAATTTTTGTCACTATTCTTTATAAATACCTTATCTCCCATCTGTATCAATCTTTACCTGCTGAAGAACATGGTTTTTTACCCGGGCGCTTGGTGGAAACAAACCTTTGCACCTTCTCTAAACATGCTTTCTTCGCTTATGAGCAAGGGGGACAATTTGACGTTGTTCACTTTGATCTTTGTAAGGCATTTGACTCCGTTAACGACAAACCGCTGCTTTACAAACTTGAAGGTTCAGGCATTCATGGCAACATTCTTAGTTTACTTCAATTTTATATCTCTGATTGTCTCTGCAGGGTCAATCTTAATGGTGCCATCTCTGAACCTTGAGTTCCAACCTTGAGTATTCCTCAGGGTTCTGTCTTTGACCCTATTCTCTTCATCTCCTTCTTCCATAAGTTATATTTGTAAATGTTTTATTCATAGTAAAGAAATTAGATTGCAGTATGTATGTATATTTACTAGGCAGTATATAACATTATAGTACTTCCACATCACTTTAGAAAAACCAATGCTTAATAGATAATAGTTGGGATGCACATGTAGCATGTCGTTTCACATTAGGCCGGCAGCAAACGTGGTAACATTCTGGAAACATACTGATACTGGCAACATGTTACTACTAATTCTCCTGCAAATTCGACTGTGACGTTGCGGCTTAAACTACGTCACCAAAGGGGCGGAAAAAGAAGGTGGATCGACAACAAGCTTGGATAAGCTTGCAAACAGAATTTTCTGATTTTCAGGGTTATTCACTAGCAACAAAGCTGTGCAGTTGAGCCTCATCCTGTGACGCTCAGCATAGCGGTTAATTAAGGATGACTTTGCACTTGCGCAGTAGAGCTTTTTTAAACTTCCTGGTTCTGCCATGTGCTTTGTTTTTTCTCATTCTCACAGTTAAACTTATAGCTCTTGCAAACAATTTTTATTTTGAAGCATTCATTATCAAACGGCATCCATAAACAAATTTAAGTGGCTCAAATTATATTTGTGAAACTTGTGTTGTGTTTACAATTGTAATAAACTGAACACTCTTCTCGTGTTGCTGAATTCGGATTGGTTGTTTCAAACTGAAGGCAATGACGCCATTTAATAATTGTGGTTGTCATTAATGACCACAACATGAATCTTCCACAAAATGTTTCTATCTTCGGAGCATTTTCTGGGCAAAGGGTATTTTTTACCAGAAACATATTGCCAGTCTGTTTTCAGAATGTTACCACGTTTGCTGCTTGCCTGCCTGTTGGTTTGTAGTAAGGCACTGCAGCACAGTAACAGGATACAAAATTTTCAATAATCATAAGCATCCAATTATACTGCAGAAATGTGAGAGGTTACTAGCACTTCACATGTCATCTAATCAATAGTAGATTAAGATAATTACACATTCATTCTTCTTCTAAATTCGGTCAAGATCAACATTATGCTTGATTAGCTGTGGATTTGAATTTTTGGTACTTTTTTCACAGATTTTATAACAGCATATAGCAAATTATCAAATTAAGCTAATTAATAGCATATAGACAATGACAATCGATACACTGAGACGAATCTATAGACATCTCATTCATAAAAATTCACTGAGTCGTGTTTTTTTTGTATGCACAATCTTTTATACTGGCATATAGTGTCCGCCATATTAGTTTTTCATTGATGCCAGTATCACTGGACAGAATCGTACGGATCTGAAGACACCCCATTCATCAAAACCCATCAAGCCATTTAACCTGTAGAAGGGTCTAAAGAATAATGCATTTATGGCATTATGTCCGCCATATTAGTTTTTCATTGATACCATTATCCAATGTAACTCAGGAGCTTATGCCGACTTTATAGACACCCATCCATCAAAATCCATCAAGTAGTTTTATATGTATAAACTCACTACTCGCTCACTCACAAGTGAAGCTAATATAAAGAGTACTGTATAAAAATTTAAAAATGAAAAAAACATTACTGTGATTTCAGAGCTGCATACTGTAGTTTTGATGTAGAAAGCAACTTGTTAGAAAGTCTTAAAATGTCACGTCTTGTTGCAACATAAAGAAACTTGTTGTCATAGTAACGAAAACAAAAATTGTGCAGAAAATTAATAAAATGGATAGATAAACTTTTATTATGTTTAATTTAAATTTCTCGTCTGGAGAAATTCGTAACTTCATAAATTCATAACTTGAAATAGAAACAAACATGTTTTCTTATTGTTTTCTTCAATGCGTCTTTTTTATAAGCTTAATAGTTATTCCTTAATTTATGATTTGCTGGGTATAAATATATGAGTTCAGAGTGATATGTGCATCAGTGCCATGTACTGTTGTTAGACTTAAAATAAAACCATAAGTACATGAGAATTATTCTGATGTTTTCCTTTCAGACGAAAGATTTTTCCATTAGAAACGGAATGAAAAATGAAGTTTGCGTCGCGGAGTGTTTACGTTCACAAGAAACACACATTGTCACTGTAAAGGTGGTAGTGCTTAGGAGCTTACGTAGTTGGAAGAGCTTTTAAGAACGTATACGACTTGACAAAGAGGACGAGAAAGAGTAATAATGGTGTTTCGGTGCATTATGGGTACATCATAAACGTCGCATGATATACGAATGAAAATACAAAATCCTTTGCCATGTGACAACTGTGGTGACCAATGAAACTTGGGTCGTAACGGTTTCGGCACACTGTAGCTTACTCTGGTCTGGTTAGTCCTATTTTGATTGATCCTTGTAATACTGTAGAGTGAGTGAGTTGAGAATAAATTGAGGCGTTTTCTTCAAATCGCCATCATCTCTAAAGAGTATTGACTAGAGGGCCAAGCTGCATTGTAGCCTCGAGGTAAATCACACTTTAATGTCTCGCAACTTTCACCACGAAAACGCGACGTCCAATTTTAACAAGATTCATTCGGGTTCAAGCCTTTGAAATACGATGTTGGCTTTGCCTTGCATTACAACGTTATTTCGCATTGATGGCCATCGTAAAAATTTAAATGCGTATTAAATTTTACCACATGTTTTGATGGTTTGCTGCTGCTGTTGCTAGCATTTCACGTATCCTCTTGCACAGCTGTTGGCAGATGTTGGCAAAACACAAACACTCATGTTTTGTTGTTTCTTTTTTACAAAGATGAAGAAGAATAGACACGAATTAAGTTCAAAGTACAAGTACTGTTACACATGTCGATTTTTTTAAAGAGGTTTTAGTTGGTTGTGCCATTGCTGGAACGTAGAACTCACCATTTGGAATCATTCCTTGTGATTTCTTTGTACGATTTAGCCTAGTGTGGTTTACCAGTACTTGAAAACCTCTTTCTAACCTCTTGAAAACCTCTTTATTTGTAGTTAAAAATAGAATTTTGTACCTTGAATAACATTATCAAAAAAAAATTTACTGATAAGACATTTTTTAAAAACTCTATTCACTTTACTGAAAAGATACAAATTTGATGAAAAAACAAACCCAACATTTCGTTTTCTTTACATAAAGCCTTCCTCAAAAGAAAACACAGACGAGAACACATGACAAAGAACCACAGCAGTACAGAAAAACAGCTAAAGATCCAAGTTTTTCTTTTTAGTGTTAACGTGGGTTTTGGATTAATGAGTAAAATTAATTGGATTAATAAGTATGGTAACAAATCATTCACTAAACGTAAAAATCATCATTTTTATTATCTTCAGTTGTTTGTACGATAACATTTTAGTATGGTTTTTGAAACCGCTTTTTGTCATGTTAACCTATGTTTTGTATTTATCAATCATTTGTTGAACGTAAAAAATTATCTTTGTGTATGATCACAGTTTTGTAAACTTAAAAACCATTTTGATTTACTTTTCGTTCCAACATGTTGTTTCGAATTTATTTTTATTTTATTTTATTCTAATGCAATTCGATTTGTTTTGAATTTTATATAAACATCATTTGCTAAAAGAAAAAGTCGCTAGCGTGACTTTTTCAGATTTTTGTATCCGATCACAGTTTCGTAAGGTTTTACTTGAAAACCAAGTTCACTCACTTATCGCGTTAACGTGTATTTGGCATTAATATTAACCAATCATAGCGGTGGTGGTCATCGTCAGCGTCGTCGCTGTTGTTGTTGTTGCTATTGTTGATGTTCACGTGAGTCGTAAATCAGACTCGGATGGTGGTTTACACCAACTGCGATCGGAGGGGATTAGTGCTGATGAGCCGAGTGGACTTTTCGCCAAGTCCATCCCAGTGAACAGTAATAGTTAGTAGTAGTGGAATTAAGTGGAGTTTTCTCCTTCCCCATTCCTTCACTGATAGAATCGAGGGAGCAAATAGTTTTCGGCGCACATTAAATTACAGACGGTCCTGACGTTAATTGAAAATCGTTTTAATTGCACGTAAACGATTTGTTGCCCTTTCAAACGTCCATCGGGATTTGGGCCAACTTTATTCCCCACTCGACAGCGAATTTGCATAAATTGCTCGCCACCGAGCAGCGAATGATGGGATTTAGTGGGCTTATTTCAATCAGATCACTGATACCTATCCTTGCTTAAGTACCACTGTTCAGTAAACTATATACTTGCAGTCAGTTCTGCTGCCTTTGCAACCAGAATGTCCAGCCAATGGCGTTGTATAACCATTCGATTTGAGATATCTTCAAATAACATCCTTTTCTACTTGTCACTTTAGATACAATTGACGATTTGGGTGGAAAAACGGCATAAATCTACTTATGTTGTTATTCCTTAAAATTCATATTTTAAATCGTTTTAGATCAGTATAGCATAAAGACATGGAACATAATTTGCACTTTCTGATTTTTCGGAGCAAGAATATGGAATGTGACTATTGGAAATCAGATTTCTTTTTGTGATTTCTTTCTTTTTTCCGCTTCATTTCCTACTTGTTTCACTCGTTTGTTTTTTCCTTCAAAACAATGGAAAAGATAGACATTTTTGGAAAAACGGCGTAAATGCATGTATCACGATATTTGAAATTACGACGTAATTGCATTTTTTTAATTAACCTGTAACTTGAGGCCTGTCAACCAAAATGTACAGATTTTTTGCAAAATCTGTTCATTTTATTTCTCTAAATATACAGTTGATAAGAATTTTTTTAATTTTAAATTTTGAAGGTCCCAGAAGTTGTTGCCCTTTTTGTTCTTCAAAACTACAGTTTTGGAGTTACGCTGTCATTCCACCCAACTCCTCAATTCAAAGAATTTGTACAGGAAAGTATTTTTTACATTAAACAGGAATTGGATGACTTGTTTCAACTATTATGGGTTATTCAGGTAAAAGATATTAAAGTAAAATAAATTTCGTTTAAAATTGTGCGTTAGCATGAAATTAAAATACTGTGTGTATAGTCTTACACGTAGTCGAGGTGATGCTATCGTTAAACGAGACAGTTTATTTCACATTGTTTATTTTTTTTTATTGTTATTTTGGTTCAATTGCGTTGTGTGTCTCTTGGTAGAAGAACAAAGCAATAAGATTATCTGTCGAAATGATAAAAACGACGTCGCGGGTGGAAAACAAGAACGTGCGAAAATAACGCGGCGTGAAATAAATTCGAGATTCTCTCAGTGGGACAGTCGTAAAAAAAAAAAGTAAAATAAAAATATATAGAGATAGAAGACAGGGGATTGGAGACAAGAAAATTGGTGAACGAAGAAAAACCAAAAAAATAGAAGAAAAGTGGAGGACTACGAAACTCGTTGTTCCAGTTCACAATGCAGATGGTTGAAGAAGGTTGTCGAGGGGGTGAAGATGGTGATGGGGGGTGGTGGTGGTGGTAGAAGGGTAGTAATAGTCAAAGAAAGAGACATCTAGAAAGAACGAAAGGTGGAGCGATGCATGGCGCGTGAGAGAGAACATGACTGCATCGATTTCTCTTTCGGCCCTATTCGATTTTAGAGGAAAGGAAGGAAAAACAAATGTTGAGTTGTGAATTTTCCGGCGTAAAACGTTATTAGGAAAAGGCGTGAGCGGTGTGTATGTGTGTTTGTGGAGAGAGGGGGTATTTGGGGTGAGGGGGGAGCTCGTCGACAAATGAATGGCCGTGGGCGGCATGGCCCCTCGTGGCCCTCCGAACATTTTTGCACACGGCGAGGGTCACATGACCTCATCTGGGCATCGCGAGCGCCTTTGTACGGGAGAGAATAACAATTTTGCTCTTCTTCCTTTTACGTTAGTACCAGTGTGTTTCCTGCCCTCCCCCCTTCCTCTTTTCTCCAAGGAGTTTGCTTTTGCCTGCCTTTTCTTTAGCTTGCCAAACTTCGCCATTTCGTTTCCTTCTTCTTCTTATACTTATACTTTCTCCGTTTTTTCTCTCTCTCTCTCACTTTTCTTCTTCTTATTCTTTTTTCTTGGTTTCTGTTGTTTTCGTCTATTTTACGACCTTTTCGTTTTCATCAGGTTTCCAATGATTCTCGCCGTTGTTGTTCTCTATTAAAGTAATATCACTGTTCTACATGCGATGTTAAAGGTTAAGATAATGCCTGAGAAATGCGCATCAAAGTTATCGTTTTAAAACACCCAACCAAAGACGTAGCCCGGAATCGATATCACGTTGCAAGAAAAGTAACAGATACAAAAAAGCAATGACTCCTTACTTTACTTTGCACAATTTAAAGTTGCCAATAAACAAGTTATAAATTATTACCTGGACCCTGACGCGCTGCTGTTAATTAATAACCATTTGCCATTAACTTTTTTTTTAGTTTAAAAAATCAGTATTTGACGGTATTCCAGAAGAATAGTTTGGTGGTACTCAAAATGCAACAACCGGATATCGACCACTATCAACCTAGCAAAATATCATGTTAGATACCTTGACCGTCATTTTCCTCCACTCTCTTTCTGATTACGAGAAAAGAAAACTGTTGTTATGGTTACGATATAACGATTTTTGCGTATAATTACAAAAATCGTTTCAAATTAATGAAGTAATTTAAATCTTATTGGGTTTAAAAATTTTTTTGTTGCATTTAAACAACGACAAAAGAAACTCGTTGTTTCATTGGTCTTTTCAACACTTACGTCATTTTTTTCAATAAAAACTCTTTTTTTACTTTGTAACAGTTGAGGTTCTTGAGGTTATAGTACACAAGGTTTAGTTCCATATTACAGCCATTTTTCTCCGTTATTGGTTCTGTGCAAGCAAACGGTCGTTGGTATAATACGGATGGCAGAAATTTAGCGCGTAACGGAATATGTGTCGAATTACAGAAGTACGAGAAATATCAATTTTATTAGTGTTTAATTTTTTTAAATGGTTTGCCTTAAATAACGATAAAACTAAACTTTGTGGCGACATTGTGATTCATTCATGTTTTCAATACAGACGTCATTTTTCTTCAATAACCCTTAAACGATTTGACAATAAAAGCTTTTGACACTCTCTCAGGAAGTTGCCCTTAGTGGAATATTTCACTTAAACTTTTTATTTGGTTAAACTAGAAAATACGACTTTGTAATTAATAGAATTTGCTCGGATCACTACTAAAATTAAGTGAATTTTGTTTTATATATTTTACTTAATGTGTAGATTTTTTTTTCTTTTTCCTTTTGTTAGCTTAGCTTTTTATGTATCAAATTTCTGTTTTCTTTTTTGTTCTGTTTTCTCGTTGAAAGAAAAACGAGCAATAAGGACTGGCATACCCCCTAAATAAAACAAAAAAATAAAACTATTGCCTCACCCTGAAGCAATTGGGAGCCAACTATTCGCCTTCTTTTGCTTCTGATTTGCTGCTAAATTTTTTTATTTTAGTTTTTTTTCTTCATCTTGTGTTGGTTGCTAAGCAACGTGTTTAATTTCGTTAATTTGACGACCATTAAAGAGCGTCGAAGAACTGCAGCTCACTAGATTTGTTTTGCACGCATTTAATTCCACGAAGGACACAAGGTTGGGGGGAGAAGTTCGTTCGTCGTTGTAACGAATGAGAAAATAGAGTTTACATATATACATATATATATAGTTTCAGAAAAAGGTGCAGAAAAGAAGTGTTTTTATTTCTTTATGGCTTTCAAACACGAGAAACATTTCTTTCCAATTAGGGTTTTTATTCAGCAATAAGTCGAACATTCGGTCGCAATTAACGTTCGGAATTCATTTGAAAGACTGTTTTGCAAGCCGTTTCTCTCGTGTCTTTTTTTTTTCCACGTTTTTTCTTGGTTTTAAAGGGAAAAAAACAACTTATTTCATTTAGTAAGTTACAAAAAAATTGGGGATTTCATTTTTGTTTTTTTTTATTTAAAAAAAAAGGAAAACCGGAAAGCTTAAAGAAAGAGGGGAAACATACTTGCTATACAATTAAGTATTATGTTGATGATGAGTACAAGTGAAAGTGGATTTATTTTTCGTTATTTTGGATTTATCAAGTATTTTTTTATACTAACTTTTCAAGTCATTAGCATCGAATAGTTGTGTACTAAACTTTTATTTCGTATACTCATTCGTTTTCTGTTGATGAGTTAATTTAGTCTCTTCGTAAAGCCATAAAATGGGTTGCAAGAGGTCTGTGTACAATTAAGCCTTTGTTGTTTACCGATGAATTGCAATGCGTGTAATTAAGCATCTTCTTGATGAGACATTTAAACTGTTTTTAATTATTTTTTTTCATCCGATTGTGTCATTCATTTATCTCGTTGACTGATTGCAAGTATACAATCAAACCTCCTGTATCGAGTTATTTCCACAACGATATTTCACTCAACGAATAGTTTCAGGAGTAAAATCGCTTTTCATACAACGAACTTTCGCAGACAAAGAGCAACGTTTAGTGACGCAATGTATTATAGAAGCAAGTCTGACGTCACTTGACAACTCTTTTTAGTGATTATATTCTGTATTGTTTCTCAAACAGTGGATATCCATTTTTTTAAATTATTAAATTAATAAAGAAACTATGCCCAAATAAGTGAAAACAAGTACTGTACATTAAAAACTATACACTTTAGTCGCTTTATGCGAATTTGGATTACTGCGGTTTTTGAGAAATTCGATATTCGATTCATGCGAGTTTTGAGTTACAGTATTCCATTTTTAATTTCTGCAAATTTTGTTAAATTGGATTTACGCGACTTTCGATTCATGCGGTTCTCACAAGCTTTTTTATTTACTGTATGTACATACAGTAAATTGTAATAAACACCTGTAGATGGCAGTATACGTTCAATTCCCAGCTCCCTCACAAACTCACAAAATAACAAATCACAAGTGAAGCTAATATAAACCGTTTAAAAATAAGATATTGCTCACTAATTAAAGCAAATTGTAACACGACATGCTACTGGGTGAAAATGAGTGAACTTTGTAAGTCGTATAGCTTATTTACGTTCATTATGTAAACTAATTTAAAACCATTACAACTTTTGGATTATAAGCCCTCCTCTCTTGTGGAGCTAGTGGTTTGTAATTTACAGTAGCTTGTCGTTGTTGTTTTAACTTATCTAAACTAGTCTTTACAGGTATAAAAATTGGTATTTTAAATTTAATATTAAATTTAAACATGTTTCTGTACTCATATAAATTAGTTTAGATTAGCTAAAAACAACAACACGTCCAGTCACAAGCGATTAGTGCTACAAGCGAGACAGGAATCTAATAAAAAAGTACCAAATCATTTTAGTATGAAGCGTGTCAAGAAAAAGACATTAATAATATTATATAAGATATATTGGACGAATTAAGCAGTAAAATACTATATTTATGCAACGCGTGTTTCCCACAACGGAGCTCTGCATAGACTAATTAAATCGTTGTATGAGGCTCGACTGTCAATATAACAAGCTAAATGTCTTCTACTCACCAAATATAGCTGTGCTTGCAGGTTGAGACAGTATAAGAAATCTTGATGGATATAAACACCTTTATTTTGTGTCCAATAATGTTACCATTTTGTGATTTTTTTTTTTTTTTTGTCGAGGGATGGACACTTAAACCGTTTTTTTTTTCCTCTCTTGTTTTCAAACACAATTTCTAAAAGGACAAAAAAATGATGGCGTAGCAAAACTTCCACCGATTAGATTTCCTAAAAGCAACTTGGAGTTGTTTTTTTTCTGCTTGGGAAAGCCATCTGTTTCTATCTTAGTTCAACTTTTTTTCTTTCTGTTCTTAAGGTTTCATTGGCATTCGTGTCGCGACCACGTCTTACGCTTACAATAATCTCATTTGACAATAAAATATTTCCAATTCACCGCTTTTATCCATAGGAGTGCACGTTTTATTGGAAAGAGTTGGCACTTTTTATTTTTTATTTTTTTACCAAAAAAATAAAAAACCATTTTAGAATTGGGTTTCAAATGCTTAACAAAGTTTGTCTCACTCGTCGAAACCATTTTTTTCTTCTTTTGGCATGAATCATTGGTGAAGAATGTTGCGCCATATATTTTTTCGGGTTTTCATTTTTCTTCTTCTTCTTCCTTTTTTACGAGCATTTTGATTGGCTCTTTCGTGTTAGGCAAGTTAGAAAAGAGTCGATTTGATATGTGAAAGTCGTATATTAATGAAACCATCGTGTTCGTAGAATGTGATTTATGTCTGTTATTGGAGAGGATTTTTTTTGTTTGGTGTCTTTTCACATAAAATAGGAATAATAGGAATGTCATCCAAGGATGAAAATGTAAGCGTTGCTTGCAATTTTTTATTTGACAGGATAAAACATATTCGCGAAATTGAAGGATTAAGTATTTTTAAAAGTGTACATATGTATTTTTTTTAAATGTTGCTAAAATAAAGGCAACATTTTGTCATGTCAAATAAGTTTTAAATTGACTGATAAAAAGGAGGACTATCACGTTACGGTACCAATTTGTATCCGAATTTCCATCTGAATTCATCACTCGACCAATCGGAATGCAGCGTGGTAACGTGACCAGCTCTGATGATGCCACACAATGCCTTCTGATTAGTCTAGTGATGAATTCGGTTGGGAATTCGGATACGAATTCGTAACGTTACAGCCCCTCCTCTTCTAACTTCATCGTGATAGTAGTTTTTCGTGTCGTACAACCACAACACACAAATAGCAAATACAATACATAAATAAATAAAAAAAATTTATGTAACTCCCTACTTCCTTGACTCGGAGAAAATTGGGTTTTTATTATGATTGCGTCATCGATAATATCTTTGACAGTGCTAATTTTTTCTTTGGAGTGAACTGCAACGCATGCGACTTTTTCAACCTTTCAATCATCAAATGAGTTTCGTCTGGGCCTTTTTATAGTGTTAAATTTCTATTAATTACAGCTATAAAATACGTGGTTGGTATAGTAAATAAATTCCGTGGTTGGTATGGTAACCATGTGGAGTCTATAAGTAAACTCCTTTCTTCTTAAACTCATGTTTTTTGACAACATTATTTCACTATGTACCCTCACATTGTTATTGTAAACTGCCTTGGATTCAAAGCGTTCCCTATACGATGAATGACTGCCAAACACACACACACACATACATACACACACACACACACACACACACACACACACACACACACACACTACTTATTGCTTTTAACAATATTGTTTTAAAACCAGTGTGCCGAAATTTATCGTGTAAAAACAATTAACTTGCATCAATTTTAATGAAATTAATATTTCAACTAAAGATAATGCATTGGTGAAATTTATTACTTGTTATAGGCCTAATTAAGGAAATGAATAAATTCAACAAGGTGCAATTAAAAGTTATACAATTTTTATTGAAAAAATGTTAGGCAAGTTATATATATTTTTTTCTTTTTATAAAGTATATATATATATTTTTTTTCTCCATTGTCTCGTTAACGGTACAGTGAGCACAATTGCAAATTTATTTCGTTTTCCTCCTTTTTTTGTTTAACATTAATGAAAACATAAAGCTCAGGGAGTTCAATAGATGAAGAAGACAAGTTTAAAAGATACGTTTTTTTCGGAACAAACATCAAAATTCGCAAACATCAAAGTTCGCAAACACCGCGTTTTCGTTACTCATAAGGGAGACATAAAAAGTAAACCATGTATAATGTTTAAAGAAATAGTTGAATTAATGGCACGATAAAGAGAAAGTATCGTTTTCTTTGAAGACTTTGACAACAAAATAACGTCCCACTTTGATGAAAGAAACAGTTAAGTTAGTAAATAGTAGTAATATTATTATAACAGTCGTCAACATGAGACACATTAAAACAGTGTAAATTGCACAAAGTTGAGCATACTACTGGGAGGGTAATAGTTATGGATAGACCATGACAAATGGAAAGTACATAAAATTCACGAGGAGGCAAAATACTTTAAAAATTATATACAGTATATGTATATACTGTATATTGCAGGATCAATACTAGGATTGACTGGAATTATATCATTGAAATTATTGTACTCAAAATTATTAGGGTAGTGTAGGCCTACTCAAAATACACTCTATTGGGAGAGGGGGTATTAACAATACATTAACTTACAGATGTTATTATAAAAATGTGTGGTACAAAAAACAAATCGTAATTAAAAATCTGTTTCAAACTAAAAGAAGTGTTTTCTTTTTAAACTAAATAATCGTTTGTAAGAATTTTTTTTTGTAAATGAGTAAAAATGATTGTGGTTAGATAGAAATTAAGGATTAATTTGGAAAAATAAAACAGTTTTAAGTAAATAAAACTTTTAAATTATAAAAAACAAAAAACAAAGCAAAATAACATAGGTACTTTTCCTTTAACCGAGAAGCCGCATGTGGTGCTAGTGGTAAGGTTTTAGCTTAGGTTAAAAAACAAACAAACAGCGTATTAATTTTATGATTATTGATAAATAATGTAGTGTTGTATTTTTTTTAGTTAATTTAAACTGCTATCTTTACCAATAGAAATTAGGTTTAGCATTGTTTAATTAAAAATAATCCATGTTTAATCATTAGCGCCACAAGCGGAATCTCCGTTACAGAAAAAAATACCTTTACTTAATTATTTTAATTTTAGTAAAAGGGATAGGCCACTGTTTAAATTTTAGAAAAAAAAACTGAGTGTTAATTTGAATTTTAAATCCAATTGGATATAAAATAAAGAGATTTATTTTTTTTAATCGATACAAAAGTACCGTACTTGTAAGCACGTCAATGCTATTTTTGTTATATCACATTTAGTGTTTAGCATTATTACTGTTACATCGTCGTGTTTGAAAAAACAACAAAACAAAAACACAACTTTGGCAATAGACTAATAAAAATTCTAAAACACCGAGAATGGAGCACGAACAAACAAATGAAAATACAATAAATATTAATGGATTAATTTTTGAATTAAAAGATCATATTGTACAAAATAGCGTTACAAACAAAACAATGCGTTGGTTGTTTTAAGTTTTACAAACACTGGACCCGATAACCATTATGTATGAAGTTAAACACTTAAAACGGAGATTTGAACACAGATCAACTATATATTATTGCAAAACAAATGTTAAAGTAGAAACAATTAGATAACGTATGAAATTACAAGGGAAGAATTGAGAAGAAAAACGATTGGGAGATAGATGTACCTCGTTTGACTGAAATTATTTTTGCACGTCAAAAATAATGCCATTCTATGTTTGTTTTCAAAATTTGCTTACACGATGGCGGTTCATTGTAGACAAGGAATGAAACAAGCGTCGGTGTGATAGACAACTCAGCACTCATATATAGAGATAGCCACGAATAAAAGATTTACTTTGGGTGTACTTTATATTATATTCTTTATATATTTATAGTGTAGAGATAGGCTAGGGCGGATAACTTCAATTGATTCGCCACTTAATGATATGTATGTGTCAAATACTGCTCGTTCACTTAGTGTACTTATTGTCGTTCGATTCAATACCTGTCGCGATGGAAGATGAATTACAGAAGATATTGGCATTTTCTGCTTGAAGACAAACAATACACAATAAAAATATTGGTATCGAATCTAATATATTATTTTCGAAAATCAACCTTTTGTGGTTTGTCTTGGATAATTTTTTTTTCACGTTTGCTGAAAGAAATGTCATCAGTTCTGAAAAACATACATAATATATATTGCGAACAAACCATTATAACGTATATTGCAAGACATTGCCTTACTATTATGCAATAACACAATATTAATGCGTTTTAATTGGCCTTATTTCATCTTTAAGGTCAGATGACATTGTCCATAACTGGAGTTATTGATAAATTAAGATCGATACAAAATCACCATTATAACAAGTAACATTGGTAACATTGCAACTTAACCTTCATTCGATGTAACCCTTGTAAAAGTCAGAGTTCTTGAGCTAACAGTTTAGATATCCAAACAATAACATTCTTAGACAATCCGACGGAACTTTTTTTTCTATGTTGAATTGTTTTTTCTCACAAATGACATAATTTTTCAATTATCATCAATCGAAAAAAATCTCTTTACTAGAAGCACCATAGAGAATCATTGTCGTTTGATTTCATCACTTGTTTTTCAGAAATTACAAAAAATAAAATAAAATTGTTAGTATGAGGTATCTAAAATGAAAAATAAAACCTGTTCCTGTTATTTCACGACTTTTACAACTTTTCGGTCCCAAAAAACAAAAATCACTTTTCATCAAATCATAGAAAACGTTTTTACCTATCGTGTAGGCTTAGATAACAGGATTGGTAAGTCATTGCTTCTTTGCAACCAACAACTAACAGAGGGGGAAACACAACGTTCTGTAATTGATCTTCTATCATTAGCAAAGACTTCTTAGCGGTGAACCGTTTGAAGTTCTTGTTACTCGATCCTTTGTTTGTAGTGGGAATAGAAGCTCGAACGTGCACTAAGGTGTTTGTCATTGGTTTCTTTCTTCAACTGCCTTGGAAGCATTGGCGGGAAAAGCGAAGGAAAATCATAGGCATCGAGTTGCACGCGCTACTCGTTGGCCTCTTAAGAAAAGAGAGTTGTAGACCAAGCTCTTTTGTGGAACATCCGCTGCCCAATAAGGGTCCTTTTGGAAGCGGCCATGTCTTGAGGACGGTTGAAGGATCAAAAGGGAGATCGAACTGTCATTTAGAAGGCGAGTGGATGTTTGTAGAAAGGGGGGGGGTTCTAAAAGAGGGATAAGGTCATTGGAAAGGAATGGAAAGACGGGGGGGGGTTAAGGGAAGAGGGTATACGGTAATGTCGAGTCGAGTTTAGTTCGACGTTACCGATCGTTTCGACCACAGAAACACAAGCAGACGCGATGGAAGAAACGACATACCGAAGAATGAGCTCGCTGATACCAAGGTTTGTGTTTGGTGTCGATCGAAGTTGCGGATTCTGGAAGAAAAAAAATAGAACAAAAGGACGAAAGATGAGCTGGACCATTTGGGATAAGCGGTTATATCGGGTTTCCACCCAAACGAAAGAATCTCACTGTTTAAGGTTTGGAACGAGTTCACTTGGTTTGTGTATGTACATGTATGGTAGGTCTCTCTATTCGAGACGAGGGAGATTGAAAACCAAAGTTGTCAATGAACAATTGTCATTGTAGAATGTTGAGATGGTTTTAGCTCTTGTTGCGAAACACGTACATGACACCAACAACACTTTATATAGTTCTAACTTGTTACGACTGTTTGCAGTGCCCAATATCATTCTGTGTTTGGAGACAGTTGTGCTGTTTTCAAGAATGTCGTTTAGTTATCGTCAAAGAATTAAAAAAACTTACTAGATTTCTGCTTTAAAATCATTTACTTAATATTTAAATATTAGTATTTCCAATATTCAAGTTTACTTTGGAGTAAATTTTGTAAAAAATGTATTTATCGTGTGTATATACAGTACTAATAATAAAAAAAAATAGATATTTTATGGTGATTTTTAAACATGTTTAGAACATGTAAGATGTACTCTTTTATGTGATGCACTACCGTGATGCTGTTGATGCTTATCACAGTTTCTTATCACAGTATCAACACTTACACGATGCTGTTGATACTTATATGATGTAACTACGTTTACTAATTAGTAGGCTATTAATGCTGACAATAAGCACATGGTATTTATATTTATTTGCACAATATTACATTTATAGCCTTTACGTAATGTTATAACATCTGTAACCTAATACACTGCAAACTCGATTATTCGAATCTGATGAGACCTATTTCGAATTAACGAAAATTTTGATAATGCGGAATCTTAGTGTATAATTTCAGTTTGATATTAAAGAAAGCCAATAACGTTGTACAAATTAAAACACGTGAACATTAAATGAATAGTATAACCTTACAATCATTTGTTTTATAAATTATTCCTAGCTATTATGGATAATATCTTTTGATAGTATATGAATTTTTAAATTGAAATGATATATTTTACCTAATGATATTTTTTAATTTTAATTTTCTTTTCTGAAAAATTATAAGTAATAAATATTTGTATTGTATTTGTCTAATTTGTTCCATGTGAATGTTAATAAATAATAAAAATAATTCGGATAAACCGGAATTTCGAATAATCGAGTTTTTGATGTAACATTTACAACCTATAATGTAATATACTAAAATTTATATACTTCATTATACAAAACACAAAATATGGTTTTATTTCTTTTCTACACTTATGTGTGCATTCAGTTTATTCAAAGGTTTTTATTCTGTATAATTAACTAGAATTTATATTTACATTACCTTATGCTTAAAAAGTATGTGGAACAATGTACACTATTTAGAATACCCATACCTTATATTAAAAAAATATAATAATACATAAATAGGGTTAACCTGTGTATGCTGTTGTTTTCTATACAGTATACACCATGTTGACTTAGCGAATTAGGTCTATCACTTAAATTGTTATTACCGTTCGGGGAACTACATGCTTTTTTCCTGTTACAAAACGTTGCTTCTGACTTCCTATTGTAGTAGTACTTTTTTAACTTTCTTGTATTCTTACAAAGTCAGCGTTTGACACGAACAAAGTAACCGACCAAAAAAAGAAAAAACAGGACCACTTTCTCGACATTGCGGAAACATTAAAGATTCAGGGATTACTAACGCTTACGTGAAACATTTTTCTTTCATTTCTTTTGTGGTATAAGAAAAGTGCCTTATTTAATGGGTAAGAGGGGAAAAAATAAGAGAAAAAAGAAGAGAGATCAACAATTTGGGTTTGTAGGGTTGGTGAGTTAAGTAACTTGTCTCCTTTTTCTTTCTCTCCAATCGATGACAAGAAAGTACAGTGTTTGAATGTTTCTCACTTATTTTTTTTTCAAAACATACTTTAGCAAGTTTTTTTTATTTTTATATTTTATTTTTATTTTAGTAGTTACTTTTATTTTATTTTGTTATAGTTATGTTTGTATTATTGGAGTTCCATCTTTTTTTGTGTGTGTTTTGCAGTTTATATATTATTCAAAAAATACGAAGAACTACAAATTTAAGCCTTAAATTTGTAAGTTGAGAAGAAAACAAAAAAAGAGGTACAAAAAAAGTAGGGTGGCAAATATTTTTCCGTGGGTGTGTGAATTAATAATTCAGATAGAATGTTTTAGCGTTTTTGAGTTATGCGTTTCACCGACTTAAAGGTGGGGAGTTCACCGCAACTTTAAAATCTATTATAAGTAACTCCGTTACTACTGCAAATTGACTTTTGGCAGCTTTACTACACTATATATGTAGTGCTAGAATACGATAATAAAAAAAACTAACGCTCGCACGTGGCTGTAAATTCATTGCTATAGTTAGCTTCACTGCATTGCGTTAGTACTTTACATAAAGAAAACCTTCGGTGACTTTTCGGGTAACATTTTTATCATAAAGGAAAAAAAAACATAACCATTTTTTGTCATAAAATATTCTTAAACTTTGTTTTATTAACTATATATTTATACTATCTAGACTATATTTAATAAAATTAATTTGTTTAGATAAACGCGAAATGCATTGCATCACACATAAAGTCAAACCATTATTGCTTTACTGACAACTTTTCTTGTTAAAGTCATGTTTACACAAGAAATTTTTGGTGTGGCATTCAAGCAATTTGTGGATAACTGTAACGTCTGTTTTTTGCTATTTAGTTTTTATCGGTTGGGCAAGAAGCTGACGTCACAGTTGTCTACAAATTGCTCGAATTGTCACACCAAAAATTGGGTGGTAGGAGGTCATTATAAAAACATTTTTTAACTAATTTGTTTTTAAATTTGTTTATTTTATTTTACTAAATGTAATAAGACATTTTGTTATTTTATTATGTTTTATTTGTGTCAATTGTTTCTTTTTTTAATGAGTATATTACGGTACATAGTGCATTCTGACAAGTGGACATGCCCTTTAAAAATAAATTTAAAGTCATATTAAGAACAAGTTAGACATTACATTTTGATGGTCCACCAGTTGCTTTTTTGAAACCGTTACGAGCCTTGGAGGAGTTTGGGAAAACGTTTCGAAAATGTAAGACATTTCGCTCAGGGGTAATGGACCCTAAATTCATAACAGATAAAAATCAGAAAGGTCGAGTGTGGTTCGAGGCCCTTTGTAAAAGCATTTGCTTCCAAGTTCCTGGGAGGATACTAAACTTTTCTCAGCTGTTTCACTCTTTCCAATCATTAAAGCTATACTACTATGCAAATGAAATCGTTGTTTAAATGGACGTCGTCGTAAAGTACTCACTCGATTACTATTTCTACTCGATGAATGCTATTATTTAACGTCGATTTTAGTATGTTATTATTGTTTTTTTGTTTTTTGTTTTAATATTTAATGGCATTTAAATTTTAGGATATAAAACACATTATTGGTTCCGTTATTTAAATAAGTATTTAGTAAATTGGGTTTATATTTTATGCGGGTTTTGTTTGGTGTAAACAAATTTAGCTCTTAACAGTTATGAGACACAAAAATCTGTTCATATGTTAATTGGATCGTGTTGAACCATAGTGAACTAACTCACTTTTTATAGTTTTTGAGTTAATGCATAAAATAAAGCCACTAAGTTATGATTTAAGCATAGATAGACTATAAATTATATTGTTGGACCGATTAGAGAGAGTTACATGGCACTATGAACCAATTGGAATAGTATCCAACTCTATGGACGAACCATAACTAAAATCGTCGTTATCTCAAATTTGTTTTTTTTACGTAGTTCGGTATGGTTTAAGACAGTCCCATGTAAAGTTTTGTGTTTCACTTCATGTTGTGAACAACTTCACTTTTTTAGAAGTAAAAACTTAATTTCACGTGTGAATTCTAAAGGTTAAGTGACACGGTCGATTTTTTAGTTTTATTTCATTAGAATTTTGATGCAATTCCACCAATGATGTGGCGATTTACTTGTTTGCATCTGAGACAAACGTCACCATTGGTGGTTTGCAGATGAAAATCGCAGTAAAATCGTAGCGAAATCGATCGTGTCATTTCTCCCTAACACTTTTGAAAAATCATTAGATTTTGAATTATTATAGTAATTTTAAAATATTGTATTTTACATTTCAGACAATATTGTGTATCCACACAACTAAAGGTAAAACTGCCAGTTTTTTCATCAAACTATGAACGTTTGAATTAAATTACAATTGTAACAGGTGGTAAGACTTTATATTTATAAAGTTTTACATGAGAGTATAAAAATCAACTTTATCTTTACCTATATCCAATGTATTTTCTTCTACTGGTTGAGTCGTCACTTCTTCTTTCTGCAATGAGATTATTTTCTTGTATACTTTTACTTTTTAGGTATGCATAACTCACTGTACATATACATTATTCGTGCAAAATATAATGTACAAAAGATAACGTGTAAAATGTATATAAACTATACATGCGCAATTTTAGACAGATCTCACCTGTTGTTGCGGTTGAGTTCTTCTGTGCGCTTCTTCAATCGCTTTGTCCATCACTTCCGTAACAAATTGTCGTGCTTTTTCCACGAGGTCAGGATCTCTCTAAATAAATAGAAATTACAACAACACAAGTCAGTCATTGATTTAAATTTTTTTGCCTTGACGTCATATTTTAATGGGTAAAGACGCTAGCGAATTTGTTCCTGAGCTGTCAGTCAAAACATTTTTGGCACCCCAACGAGACAGTAGGAAACATTAATTGGAAGCCAAAGGGTCATTTTAAGGTGACAGTTCGAAGTGTTGCGTGACTTGTTGCCGAATCGGAAAGATTCGATGTCACGTGATCGGAAACGACCGACTTCTTTGCTACTGGGGGAAATTAAGTTTTCCTTTGACCTGCTTTTTTGTTCTTTCTTTGGACCATGGACCAAATTGCATC